>BPTQ01000006.1:8314833-8416620 GCA_019973895.1 Chrysanthemum seticuspe | reverse complement strand
AGAAGTGTTTCAAAGTATGATTGTCATTTTACCTTTCGGTATTAGTACTTTTTTAAATGTATACATTGTTAGATCAAGCTATAATCCCAACTTGGATGCTGTACTAGAACTTATTACTAAAACGTTTAAACACAGTTGACTTCTTAGAAAGTCAAACTGATGAAAATGGTGGGAAATGATCATGTTAAAAATAAACTTAAGAAAATGTTATAAGGGATGTATAAGATGATAAACTAGTTTTATATATACAAAAATAAGCTCTAAATTTGGAAGAAATCATTAATTATGCAAATATTTGACTTTTTAGTCAAACTACTGGCTTTCATCAAATTTTACTGATGTTTTCATAGAATTGTACGGACACACAAATTTTAGTGATAAGATATTATCAGCGTATGTACTGTTTGTAGTTTTGAAAGGCATTTTGTAGTCATATTGTGTCTTTGTCATGGTTGAGCTACAGACCATAGAATGTTAAATTTAGTAAACAGTTTAACATGGTAAAACTGAGCTAACACAAACCGTTGCTTACGACAAAAACCAAACCATGTCACCATTGACCACATAGGTGATTCAATGTGACACCTAGATTTGTTTCTGCATCAGAAGAGTTGACTTCTTTGATGAAAAAGTTGTATTTTTTATATGAATTCAGTTAAGTTTTTTGAAAGCCTGAAAGAGCAAGGAAATTTGAATTAATGGGTAAGAAATGAATAAAAAGGAATAAGTTGAAGGACATATTATGTCATACCTTCAAATTCATTAACAGATGGGTTTAAACATTGAAGCCTTAAAACAAGTTTTCATTTTTATTGGGGAAAATTGAAGATGAGATCATTGTTTATGATACTTAAAACCTCGTTTAATTACTGTATCCTAATCAAGTTATGGGTTAATTGCAACACCACCCCAAAATATGGATTGATTTGGGCCACAAAATCAAGACCCGATAAAATAAAAAGTTTATTTATTTGCACTCAATGAGTTGATAAATGTAGTGTCAAAGTCAACGAGTTGAGGTCACATATGCAATGCAGCCACTGTAACTTGCTTAATAGAAAGGTTAAAATTTTATTACATCAAAACACATGTAACTTTGGACCTTATAAATGACCCCTCAAATGCAACCTTGGGCCTTCTCGCGAGTTATGAACCCGATGGATAAGATCTTAACCCTTTAGTAAACACCTTTGGTTATTTTGAAGCACCTTCATTTTCATTAGGTTTCGGTTTCAATTTTGATGATACACCCGAACCCCAAATTACACCGAATAATACATCGAACCGTGATTCGGTAGATGTTCCGTTAGCTTCTGATGTGAAGACAGTTGTTGATGGTAATGATGATTTTGAGATTAAGACGCTAACTGTTGCTGATTCAGATGATGATGACAATGAGGAGGAGGAGGAGGTATAAGGCCGAATTGAAGCGGTTAAGGCGCGGGTGTACTGCGGAGGATAGGGGGTATTCGGGTCATCGGATTTGGGTTTGGGTTTGGGTTCGGTTGTTTTTATCATCAGGGAATGCTTTGGGAAAATCCATGTTTGGACAGAAGCTGGGAACACGGGATGAACATGATAAGTAATATACGATGGGCTAATGATAAGTAAAATTTGTTGTCGTTAAAGAAAGGGATATTACTTTTTTCCATTTAGCCACTACGCAAAAAAGGTCTAATGATAAGTAAAATTTGCCTTCATGTTACGCGGTTGTATCGGGCTATTTGGAAGAAAGTTTGCTCAAAATTTCGACATCTTTTTTCAACATCAAATTATATTTATGGCTGATATGTTGTCAAGTCAATAATGTAAATTAATTTACAGTTCAAAGCTAACATTCTTGACTTTTTGAGAAAGTCAAACTCTCTTCTTAGTGAAAATGGTGGGAGTTTGATTCAATGTTTGAGATGATCGTTATTTTTTTCTCTAATGAATAAATAAAGGTATTGAAAATGGTATGAGAAAATACCCATTTGACTTTTTAAGTCGGACTTTCTATCATATTGACTGGTTAATAAACAAGTTTTACTAATGAACATTATTGAGTCAAACTATCTGCTTTCATAAAATTTCACTTATATTTTTATGGGAAGTATACCGAAAAACGTATTTAACTGAGCTTTCATAACATTCTTGACTTTTTGAGTTAGTCAAACTATGTTCTTAGTGAAAATGGTGGGAGTTTGATTTAAGGATAAGGATCCTCTCATGTTCATTTGAACATGAGAGGTAATGTTGTTTTTGTTATAATTGTACATTTGAATATTATAAATGTACATTGTCATCATTTCAACATATCTATTTTATTTTAATTTAAATATACAATTATAAAATGCACAACATTACCTCTCATGTTCAAATGAACATGAGAGAATCCTTATCATTGATTTAATGTTTGATATGATCATGTTCTAATGAATAAATAAAGGTTTTAAAAATAATATGAGAAAATACACAAAACTTTAATTTACAGTAATATGCTCTAAGCTGGATTGAAAACATGCAAAAACGGGAGAAAACATGTAAAACGGATAAAAACATGCAAAAACGGATAAAAACGTGTAAAAACCGATGAAAACATGTAAAATCAGACAAAACCGTGTAAAAACGGACGAAAAAGTAAAAAACAGACAAAACCACATAAAACAGACGAAAACGTGTAAAAACGTATAAAACCAGACGAAAACCTGCAAAATGGACGAAAACGTGCAAAAACGGGCAAAAACGGACAAAACGTGTAAAAACGAATGAAAACGTGTAACGGACTAAAACATGTAAAAACGAACGAAAACGCATAAAAACGGACGAAAACGTATAAAACCGGACGAAATTGGGCAAAAACAGACGAAAACGTGTAAAAACGGCCGAAAATATGTAAAACCGGATGAAAACGTGTAAAACCGGACAAATACGTGCAAAAACGGACGAAAACGTAAGAAACGGACATAAACATACGAAAACTAAATCTTAAGTTATTTACTAACGGACGTTAGTTAAAGGACTAACGTTGCAAGTTTATGTGAAGACGATTCGGGTATTTTAGTCAATTCACAATTAGACGTACCATATTAGAACGAAAATTAAAAGTAAATGTGCCATATTGGAACGAAAATTAGTACACTTACTATATCGGTACATTTCAAAAATGATGTAGCTATTTAATAATACAAACCGTTTAAACCATGTCATTATCTACCACATAGGTGATATGTCGTGATTTTGTTATGTTACTAAAGTCTGAAAAGTTTGTATTTTTTGTTTTAAAATTGCGGAAATCACCAAGCTTTGTTGCTGAATCTCAGCTTCTTTCCTTGTGTGACATTTGTCGTCATTTTGGGACGCTTCAGTCTGAATTTCATTTTTGTTTTTTCTCTAAACTTTTTTCGTCATTTCAAGTGCATTTGTAACTCCTTTAAATCAGTTTAAAGTTCATGGAGTTCAACTAGTTAAGTGCACTGTTTTGAAACCCGATTCTACCCCGCCGCGTTAACCGGTTGAAACGGTTCCGGTAAAAAAAAGTGTCATATTAAACCGGGTCATAAAAAACGGTTGAACTAGTTAGACCTACCGGGTTTTAAGTGACCAAGGTCAACCCGGTTCTCGAAACCCGTCCGGGTTTGGTTTTTTCATGTTTTTTTTTAAAAAATAAAACAAGTTAATTATCGAAACCCAGTTAGACCTGCCGGGTTTTAGGTAACACGATTCTCGAAACCCGAACGGTTTTGGTTTTTTTAATAGAAAACCGGGTTTACCTGGTGGTCGAACCAGTAACCCGGTGACTCGACCAGGTTGATTATAAACCCGGTTTTTAAAACATTAGTTAAGTGAGTTGACTATATAAAAAAAGGTCAAACGGTTGTCTTAATAAAAAGGTTTGATTTGAACATGATGTTGAAGATAACCAACCATCATATCTGAAAAAGAATTTTAGTAAGGTTTTATAAATAACCACTATTCAATAGTGTGGGTTTTTTTTTTCTTTTTTTTTTTCTTTTTTTTTACGTGATTTTTTGAATTGATATTGCGAGCCGACTAATCCCAAGACGACTATCTTTTTGGATAGCTCAGAGTTGGCGCAGGTAAACCAGCGTGACCACAAAAACCTTGCAAAGTGTGTACATTTGAGGTGGCAGGGAAGTGTCGGAAACGGTCCCGAAATTAACCCGCCAAAGCCGTGTAAATCTGAGTCAAAAGGCTCACCTTCCGCAACTAACATGTACGGAAAAATAAATGAATAAATAAATAAAATAAAATAAAACCTTAGAAATTTTGTTGGGCAAACATGAAGGTGAACAATTACCACAAGGAATTCGAAA
Source organism: Chrysanthemum seticuspe (assembly GCA_019973895.1). NCBI lineage: Eukaryota > Viridiplantae > Streptophyta > Magnoliopsida > Asterales > Asteraceae > Chrysanthemum > Chrysanthemum seticuspe. Next base: position 8,412,304 of record BPTQ01000006.1, on the reverse strand, counting down.
ACCCCCAAAAATAATGATTTCATTTGGGTGTGAATAAACAATAATATCATCAGTGGATTAATTTATGCAATTTATTGGTGGTCGTTGTTGATCATGGCCTCCAATTGGGGTCAGTTATGACTCGGATCCTAATTTGTTCAAGTTCTTGTTTACACACTTTGGCCACAAGGTTTAAACTGTAAGTTTATTTATTTTCATTTTGAGCCACAATTTAACCAGAAGTCGATTGTTCAATGAAGTCGATTGTTCAATGAATTGAGCCACAATTTAACCAGAATATTGGTTGATCGTGAATTAGCTACAGAAAATTCCCAAATGGTTGATGACTGAACTATTCATTAAATTAAAGCTCGTTTTATGGAAAATAGGTGGTGTATTTGATGGTTAAACTTGTAAGGTTACATTGCACATTTATTTAAATGTTACATTGTGTGTATACGGAGTCGGATCCTATTTGGGTTAACCGGGTATTTTTCTACATACGTATTTTGCTTCTTTTTCTACATACGAGTATAAAAGACAAATTTATAATTTCTTTTGCCAAATCAGAAAATATTTTGATTGTTTTACTTAACATCTTATAAAAGGGTCATTTGCATCTTTGGAGGGATATATATGCAAATGACGGGAATTGCATATATATCCTCCAAAGGTGAATAATTCCATATATATCATTTACATATATATCCCTCCAAAGATGCAAAATTGCATATATATCATTTGCATGCATAAAAATCATTGTACTATGTGCATCAAAAACTTGTAAGAATGATATATATGGAATTATTCACCTTTGGAGGGATATATATGCAATTCCCCCTATAAAATAATAGTTATTCAATTATTACCTAATAATTAAAGTTTCAAAAATCTCTTATATCAAAAACTTTGAAATGAGGTTTTCTTTTACTATAACAATAATAAAAGATGTTAATGCACCTAACAAATAAGTCAAGAATATGCCGACAAGCAAGTGCGTGGAAAGCTTATAAAAATAATTAGATATCATAAGAAAAAAATACTTTTAAACCACTACAATGATATTCGTATATGATTATAATAATTAAACAACTCCAAGACAAAGAAATATAATATAAGACATGTAATTTATAAAAGTACAAATTTACAACTTTCATTGTAGAGTCTTTTTCTTTACTTTAATTATTTGTGTCACTATCTCATACCAAATAATTTCCACCTAAATGATCACGTTCACATTGCTAGTGCGATAACCATCAATCCCATATAGCTAAATGCCAAATAACTAAGGTTTTAAGTTATTAATTCCTTAAATATCTCATTCTTACAAAGGTAATATATGTTATTTTTACATAGAAATTGATCATTGCAAAATAAATTAATGGATGATCTTTCCGAATTATGATCCTTATCGAAATAGTATCAGTATGCGATATTTCAAATTTGTTTGGGTTACATGTTATTTTTTGTGAAAATTCGGGAATAAAGTGACTTTTCAGAATCATCACAACGTTAATGACGATCTATTGTTCGATAATCAGATGTCATATTTTTTTCTGGTTTAAACATCGAGATAGAAGTTTCAACATCAAATGGCTTGAATGGTGCATATGTCATGTTCGCTGTAAATGCTGAGAGTGCTAATGCTTCGCGTTTCGGGTTTTTAAGGGTGAGGTTGAGACTGGTTCACGGGTTTTTATTGATATATAAGTGAAGACGTTCGAGTCGATTAGTAGAAGGTCGAAAAAGTGGAAGCTGTAATGGGTAAATCGGATTGAGAGACAATATAGCAGTGGCTTGGTGGCAAATGCAACTGATTTTATCGTGAAGTTTGGTTTTGGTTGTGGTTCTTGGCTTAATATTGTATTTTTCCTTCTCGTTTCATTTTCTAGTAGTATAGCTGGTATCAATACACACGCTATATTCCATTCTTAACTACTTAGTGAAAGTTTTTTTTATGCATATATGACATTTATATATGTCGATGGAAATATTGCATGTCTGGTAATTGATTATGTATTATTAAAATATTCAGGAAAGGAATACTTTATAACCACTACAAATGGTGAATGATTATTAAAACATTCTTATGGTCTTTTTTTTTTATGTTTGTTTGGACAAAAAGTAGTTTATGACCCCATCTAATTCCAAAGTTTTTCCACACAAAAAGATCACGTTCACATGGACCATTGATCCTTAGTAACGACATCCTTAATATATAATGTAATGGGTAATTTTCGTTGTAATGTAATCAGTTTAGCCTCCAATAATGAACGAATTGAACAATCTGTTAGAATGTTAATACAAAAATGATTCTTTGACTCTTTTGTGTCCCCGTCCCGTTACAAAGTTTTGATAACACGTACTACCTTAATTCTTGGTATAACCTCTTTAGGCTTATTCATTTCGTCCCCTCAAAAAAAAAAAAAAAAAGTGAATTGTTAGTATACCTTTATTATTGTAGTGACAAGTTATGTATGCAATACATTTAGGAATTTGCTACAACCACACAGAATCATTCACAAAAAAAAGCCACACGTTGAGGTGGAAGCGGATGATTGTTTTTTTTTTTTTGTTAAAGTGGATCCCACAAAAAACAAATCATCTACTTCCACCTCAGTGTGTGGGTTTTTTTGGATGGTTTTGTGTGGATGTATCACTCCTCATACATTTAAGCCCCTCCTAAAATTGTGAAAACAAGTTTTGTCCTACCAATATAGCACTCTGAGCTTATTCTATGTTCCTCTTCTTTTCTACTATATATATTTTTTCAAACAGTGTATATAGTAAAATGTCACAATGGTCAAACATAACAATTGTATTAGTTTACCTAATACATCTAATTTGTTTAATTCTTATATAACCTAGTCATTGTTCTTCACTTCGGAGAGAAAATTTGATATTTTTGGTTTCGGACATACTATTATGTACTTCGTTTCACGAACGTATTATACAGAAGAACCATTTATATGTTGAAACGAATACTTCTTAAATGTAAACTTATAACAAGTTCTTAAATATGCATACAAATAACAACACTAATCAGTGTTGTAAAAATAGCCTAGGCGGGTCGATTAATCAATATAAATATTTGAAGAAGTGGGTTTTTGTATACTTTTGGATCAATGCTCTAGACATTAAAAAATATTAATTAATTGCAAAGAGGCGAAAATAAACAAGTGGCAAGGGCCGCCAATAACGTTCTAGAGATATATAAGAGCCAATTCAAATATATATAATATTTGAAATATCATTGGTCGTCAATAGGAACATGTGGTGTAACATCATTCGTATTTGGATAAATAGACCCAAATCCCGGTTTGTGGGTTTTGGGCCTATTTATCCACTAATAATACGTACTAATTTTATTTTCTTTGAAGAATTTAAATCATTCAGATTTGAAGTTTGAATATATTGTTGTTTAATTTAAAAAAGATGTTACTGATGGTAATTCATGTTACAAATAAATCCAATGAAGGTTTGTATGATCTATCATATATATCATGAACAAGTTCCAATTAACATGTTATGAATTCGGATGGAGTTTTAACTATCATTGATAAACTTTATGGTTAATAGTTCAATAGTTAATGTGTTATAATATCATTAAGTTGGATTGATGAAAACGACAAGGAAATTTCCAAGATATATTTTTTTCATAAACAAATTTTTCGATGAACTTGGCTAAGAATTTTGAGGATGTTTCTTTTATCGTTACATACTTTATGACCAACTAGCTATAGAATTTTGTAAAGTATTCTTGTATTATTGTAAATCATAAGAAAATCTATTGCGTCAAATTTATTGGAATCGAATGCTAAGAACCAAATGGTCCTTAATGGTACACAAAGACATTTTTTTCATTTGTAATATATTTGTTATTCGTGTTTCCATTACATCCTACCAATTATTAAAAGACTTAATATTATTATCAACATCATAAGGATTTATATGGCATTAAGTTGTGCTTGTCGTAGAAAATATTTATGTTAATATTGAAATTAGAATAATTTTTCAGTTATAATAATAAAAGTTATTATTGCAAAACTTATACAAAAAATGTAGATTAATAAATTGACAAACTTTGTCATAATGTGAAGAAGTGAATAAAAGAAGGATCGTAGATGCATCTTATGTTCAAGTAGGAAACATCGTCATTTGACCAAATTAAATCACGGGCTTTTATTTTCATTAACCAAAAGACCAAATGAGTGGCTTTTGTTTATCACCAAACATAAACACATCACTGCAGCTGGATATGCTTTCTTTCTTCACATAAACTCTTTCAACAACTTCAACCAAATTTCCAATAGGCTCTTACATTTTATTTCCACACAAACACAATTACCTTCACATTATCAAGTGTTATTCACTTTTCATTGCAATCAGTTTGTAAAAAAATGTCCTTCAGCAACATATGTTTCCCCTCCGATCTTTCATCCATAACCTCATTAGGAATTATGCTAATGCTAACGCTAATGCTAATGGTCTTTATCCATTACTACTTCTATTCAAAGGCATCTTCTTCAAACTCATCTGCACCAAAAGAAGAAAAATCGTCTCCAGACTCATCTGAACCAAAAACAATGGTGTCCACTTCAACTTCATCCGGTCACAAGAGCTTTAAGTATGATGTTTTTTTAAGCTTCAGGGGTGAAGACACTCGAAAGAACTTTGTTGACCATCTTTATCTTGCTCTTACACAAAAAGGTATTGAGACATACAAAGATGATGAGAAAATTAAGCAAGGAAAAATGATAAGTGATGAGCTTATTAAGGCCATTGAAGACTCAAAATTTTACATTATTGTTTTTTCCAAGAACTACGCTTCTTCATCTTGGTGCTTGGAAGAGCTTGTTAAGATTATGGATTGCCAGACAATGGACGAGCACACTGCTTACCCCGTGTTCTATGATGTGGAGCCCACTGAAGTTCGCAAACAAAGTGGGTCAGTTGGAGATGCATTTGCAAAACATAAAGAGGATGAAGCTACATGGAAATGGAGAGAGGCTATGAAAAAAGCATCTGATTTGGCTGGGTTTGAGTTGAAAAGCATTGCTAATGGGTAAGTAAATTTCTTCATTATATTTAGCAAACTACCTCTTATAGCATATAGTTTGTCATTCTTTAACGCACTGTTGTCAAACTTACAATCCCGTGGCATGAAACCACAGATAAATTTTCACCTATATAAGTATATAACCTTAAAAGCAGTTTTTTTTTAATGCATTGAAAGGAGTAAGTTATAAGTTAGATGTTGAAGGGATGTGTTTGAAGGTAGACCCAACTTGTTTTGACCCGTAAAAAAATTACCTTATACCCAACCTATCTGTTATTCATCTAGTATCTAACAGATAGCTGATTCTATGCCATTACTTTATATACAATTATATGTGTTATTATCTAGATTTTGATTGTTAAAGTAGGATTTTTAACAATCGTATTTTACATACAGGCATGAAGCTAAATTTATCCAAAAGATTGTTCAAGAGATTTCATTAGAGTTACGCTCCATTAATTTCGGCTTGGATGAAAAGCTAGTCGGCATGGAGACTCGAGTAAAGGATGTTGTTTCATCTTTAGAAACCAGTGTTGATGATGTTCGCATGCTAGGGATATGGGGGATGGGAGGTTCGGGGAAGACAACCTTGGCCAAAGCTGTTTTTGATCATATATCCATTCAGTTCGAAGGTGAAAGCTTTATTGAAAACGTCAGGGAAGTTTCAAAAGCCTCTACGGAGGGTCTAAAGAAGTTGCAGAAACAAGTACTTTCAGATGTTTTAAAGGATCAAAACATTGAAGTAAGTAGTGTTTTTGGCGGAAAAAGTATGATGCAAAGGAGGATGCGTGGTAGAAAGGTACTTGTTGTTCTAGATGACGTCGATCATAAAGACCAGCTTGAGGCGTTAGCCGGTGACTGTAATTGGTTTAAGCCGGGAAGTAGAATCATAATTACAACAAGAGATGAGCAAGTACTAGTAGCCCACCAAGTGAGCTTGATTCATAATGTGACTTTATTGTCTCAAGCGGAAGCAGGTCGCCTCTTGAGTAGGTATGCGTTTGGAAGAGAGAATCTGATTCAAGGGTACAAAGAGTTATCAGGAAAAGTTTTAAAATATGCTCATGGGCTTCCCTTAACGATCAAAGTTATGGGTTCATTTCTTTGTGGTCAAAGTGAGACTTTTTGGATAGATGCCATTGAAAAACTAAAAACAATTCCATTTAAGGATACTATGGATAGATTGGAAATAAGCTTTGATGGTCTAGAAAAGGAATACAAAGAAATATTCTTAGATGTTGCATGCATACTAAAAGGTTGGGGCAAAGAAGAAGCAATTAGAGTGCTTGAAAGCCGTGGATTTCATGCTAAAGTTGGTTTAAGAGTTCTTGAGCAGAAATCTCTTATAACTTATAATGGATATGGCCGATTGGGGATGCATGACCATTTAGAAGAAATGGGCAGGAATATTGTTCGTCGGTCACACCCCGATGAACCTCAAAGACATAGCCGATTGTGGGTTAAAAAGGAAATCGAGTATATATTAACTAATGACCTGGTAAGAATTAAGTTATGATTTAATAAAACTGAGAGTTAACTACATTTTATGTCCATGTGATTTGCTGGATATTTTATTTTGGTCCAATAGTTTAAAGGTTTCAATTTTGATCTAAAATTTAACATTCATTGCGGGTTCGGTCCAAAATTTCTAACTCCGTTAGTGTGACTATATTTGACCGTTTAACAAAATAAGTTGCTGTCAATTTTCTTATAAAAAAAACACACAACAATTCTCATCTTGCTATTTGTTTGCGTCTCTAAAAGTTTTCCACAAATTCACTTTCTCCCTCTAATAATCATTCAAAAGTTCATTCAATTCACTCTCAATATGCATTATTTCATCTTCATTAATTCATTGATTTTGGGCGTTTTGAAATTTAGGGTTCTGACAAAATTAAGGGGTTTTTTTTTTCGATTTCAGGGTACCCAAGCAACTAAATGTCTATACTTCGAGTCACCTGATTTGAGTGCTGAAATTGCAGTAAAAGGTCTAGCAAAAATGAAGGATCTTAGATTTGTTTATATGAATCTCTATAAGTATTATTATACTGAGAGCAATATTGTTCAATTTGATAAAGTTAGCGAATACCTTCCAAGTTCCTTACGATTTATGAGATGGGGGGGTTTTCCTTTTTCGAGTTTACCGAATACATTTCAAGGAAAATATCTTGTTGAACTTGAAATTGAATGGAGCAATATTGTTCAACTATGGGAAGATGGAGAAGGAAAGGTAGAATAATGGTTAATTTGTTGTTTTTCATGATTCATTATGATCCTATATATAATATCTATTGGTTTGTCATCGCACCAATACTAATTGTTTAATTTGTACTTATGTTAGGTTCTTCATAACCTGAGGTTCCTCACCTTCTATACTTCAAAATTACAGACCCTTGACCTTAGAGTGGCTCCAAATCTTGAGCGGTTGACTATTGACTATTGTCGTGATTTCGTAGAGCTTCGTATACCTGCTGATAATCATTCAAAGCTCGAATCTCTCTACCTCACTTGTTCAAAGTTGACAAACCTTCACCTCGGGAGTACTCCGAATCTTGAGACGCTAACACTCAAAGGCTGTTATGATTTGGTAGAACTTCAAATGCCTGCTGAAAGTCCAAAGCTCCAATATCTCGACCTCAAGAATTCAAAGCTGACAAACCTCCACCTCGGGAAAACTCTGAATCTTGAGAAGCTAATACTGGAGGGCTGTAATGACTTGGTAGAGCTTAAAATGCCTGATGATAGTCTAAAGCTCAAATATCTCAACCTGAGTCATTTAAAGTTGAAGACCATTAACCTCGGGAATACTCCGAATCTTAAGACGCTAATACTCGAACGATGTACTGAGCTGGTAGAACTTCAAATGACTGCTGAAAGTGTAAAGCTCTTATCTCTCAACCTTAGTCATTCAAAGTTGAGGACCCTTGACCTTGGGCTGACTCCAACTATTGAAAGGTTAGATCTTGAGGGTTGTTATAATTCAATAAAAATTGATGCTCCCTTCGGATATCTGAAAAAGCTTGTCATCTCTAGCTTATGTGATTGTGGGAGGTTTACATCTTTTGTGTTTGACAAAGAGCGTGATTTGTGTGAGGTTTCGTCTTTATTTGAGCTACAACAGATTGCCGAGCCCAGAGATGCATGGAAGTTGCATCGTGACAATAATTTTGCAAATTTTAAGTTTTCATGTCATTATAAAGAAGACCCAACTTCCTCCTTTAGATATCTTGAAAGGCTTATTTCTGTAGGTCTCTGTGCTTGCAGTAACGCTGAGAGTATATTTGGTAGTATCTGTAGTATACGATGTTTGAGAAAGCTTACACTTGAAGGCAGTATTGCAGAAGCACCCGGAGACCTTGACCTGTTAGAATATCTAGAGGAGCTAATGTTTTCATCTACAAAGATTAGAAATCTTCCAGACAGCATTTGTATGTTGATGCATCTGAAAGCTATCAAACTTAAATCTTGTTGGCATCTTGAGAAATTACCAGAGGATCTTGGACGATTACAATGTTTAGAGGAGCTAGACCTAACAGAGTGTATAGTTTTACGGGATATTCCAAACAGCATATGTCAAATGAAACGTCTAAAAAACTTCCAACTACCCTGCTGTTTTCTAGTTGAAAATATTCCTGAGGAGATTGGAAGTTTAAAACAGCTAAAAGAGCTAAATATAGAAGGTACGGGCATAAGTCATCTTCCACAGAGCATTTTTCAGCTGGAAGGTCTGCGTATCGTTGGGTTTACATGGCAGCTTCAGTCGTATGGTTTTACATCCATGAAACAAACATCGACATATGTATCCTTCAGCTACATAGAGAAGTGAACAAAACCAAGAGTCTCTTCTTTATCATGCTTCAGCCAATATTTTCAGAAGCCAATTCACAAATAAAATTATAAATTTATAACAGGTACTTTCTCTGATTTATGTTCACTTTACTTCTAATTTTAAATTAATATGTGTTACTATCCATCCTAAAGTGTGATTAATTTCCTTCAGTGCGGAGTTTTGATGACTGGGAAGCAATGAGCACACAAAGGTGATTAATTTACGAACATCTGTGTAAAAAAACTAATTTGGTTGTATAAATACGTATAACTGAGTTTTGTCCAACTACTTTAACCAGAATACTTTTTATACATTTGTGAATCAATGAACTTGATGAGGTGGTTTTGTCTTATTTGATTTTTTATTTTTCGTTTATCTTCTTGTAAGAATAATTGAGGCGGTGGGTAATGATCCCGGTCCAGTCTGGTTCACCTGTTTTCACCGGTTCCGACCGGTCCTCTCCGATTTGTTTTCGGACGGCTTTTATTGGCTAGCCGAACCGGTGGCGACTCTGGTTTACGGTTAAACCGGTTGAACCCCGTTGGTCTGGTCTGGTTTTCAAAATCATATGTACTATCAACTTGTTTGCATACAAATTGTATAAAGCTTTGTGTGTTTTATTACTCCCTCCGTCTCAAAATTATTGTCATGAGAGAGAAAACACAAAGTTTAATAAAAGTGGGGCCATATTAATTTTCAACCACTTAAATGAAATATTCTCCCACTATATTATCTAGTTTTTACTTAATAAGGTAAGTGGACAATTAATTTGAGACAACCCAAAAAGGAAATGTGGACAATAAATATGAGACGGAGGGAGTAGTTCGTACAATATGTATAGTAACATGTGTTTTTCATTTTAGGAATGTTTTAAAAATAACATTATTTAAAAGAGTTGAAGAGTCTATAGATGAATGTATTGGTAAATTGTGTTTAATTGGTTTATACTTTGTGTGCTTTATTTGTTGTAATGCTTAAATTTCTATTTATAAAATTTCTTGGTAAAAAAAATGCAAGAAATGCGATCCTACATTATATGTAGTGTAGATGTAGATGTTATTTAATTTAGTACCACAAGTCAAGTAATTAAAGAGGTCAAAGTAGTCGATAAAAAGTTTTACTTGATAGTCATTTGCTTACTAGCCAGATTATGCACATTTACACTACTCAATCACCCGTAAACTTGAATAACTTAGTTATAAAATGGTTGTATTATCGTAACATGCTTTTTTGATTGTTTTATCATGCCCTCATCACGCAGGCCTTGAAAATAAAGTACAAGGAGGTGGGATTGATGACTCAAGTCTTCAATACAAGCTATATATAGTTAAATCAAGGTATAGTTATTAACTTTAGAATTGTACTAACTACTTTTTATAAGCAGTTTAAATTTATAAAGTTAGATAAGTTAACTCATGGAGTTCAGATAACACAGTTGACTTCTTCAGAAAGTCAACTGTTTTCATGATAAAAATAATTGGATTTTACATGATGTTGGAGATAATCATGTCATTATCATATTAAGTAAAGTTTTATAAGTAATTTAATATCATACACATGTTTTGATTTACATAAAAAACTTCTACATTGGGACAAAATTATCAACCACTGAAATATTTGACTTTTGAGTCAATCTTTTTACTCTCTTCAACTTCACTCAGCTATATTCATATCCATGTTAATGAAAGAGTATATATTATAGTGTTTACTAAATATGTTTCAGGAATAAGAATCTATCATCAAATAAAGTTCAAAGTCTTCTTTTGCGATAGATTTGAAGGATCGTTTGTTAACAATAGGATATCAGCAAGAAGTGTTGGTATCTATTCACAGGCCTAAGCTCGAGCCAATTCCTTTGCATGACGTGTTTGTAATTAACCATTGTATTCGTGTGTAAGTGAGACTGAAACAATACGTGTATGTGTAGAAACAGAATATGATGTAAACACTGTTTTTGATAAATAAACGTTGGGATTTGATTGTTTACATTTGACTCGAGAACTAAACTATTTATAGGTTACCAAACGACATGACAAATGATGTCAACCATTGTGTCGTTTCCCCTTGTAACCGTTTTCTAACTGTCACAATCTAACTGCCTAACAGAAACTAACAAACTAACTAAGGGGCTGTTTGGGTCAAGTGTCAACCCAACCCATTACATTGCCCTTATTGACCCATACGACATAAACATAAAATAATTTGTTCAATTTAACATTCTAAGACATTAATAAAGCTACAAGAAGTTGTTGAAAGTAAGATTGTTTTTTGTTTTTTATGAATAACACTACCTTAAATCATACAGAATCTGGAGTCCAGTTTACACAGCTGACTTGTTCAGTAAGTCAAACTGTGTGGTGAATGTCATTGCTAAATCCAGGAAGGTTTTTACAAGTAATGTAATATCGCAATCGAATTTTGTTTGCATAAATATATTTAACATTTGGATGAAATCATTAAGCATTATAATATATGACTTGTGAGGTTACTCATTTCATTGACTTTCATCTAATATAAGCAGATGTAGAAGTTAAAATGCTTATTTTTCAATATATTTAAGGATTCTTGTCATCAGTAAGATAACTGTATAAGCATCAAAGTAAAACGGCTGTTATTTTCGACATTACATCGAGCAAAGTCCCCAACCTCGTACAAACCATTTATCAAAATCATGGGTTAGTTCTTGTACATCAAGGAAATCGTCTTGATTGTAATTTTCATAGTTTCGCCTAAAAGGAAATGATATATATGATACTGAAAGAAGGATCCTTTAATTATAAGCTTCAAAACTCGATTGAAAATTATCTTTAATTTTGAAGTACATTGGTAAATATTAAACAGGTTACAAGAAGAAACTAGTTAATTGATCTTGCCCAAAACCAAAATCTAGAAAACAGTGGAAATATGCGTGTTCGAGGAAACACGATCAGATCATTAAGTGCCCCAAGCTCCTCGTGCCAACATAACCTAGCCGACACTCAAATTTTACGTGCACTTTCGAGCATTAATCAAGATCAGATCATCAAGCACCAATGTTTGCACTCAAATTATTATGTTGCTGCTAAGTTTTCAAAACTGGAACTCGATCGCATACTATACTCAGCAACAAGCTTTGCAAACGAAGACGATTTATCTTCCAGCAACTTTGATGGAGAATCATATTCCTCAATCAAACCTGTATACAGAACAAAATTTTCTTAGATCAAGGATTTAATGGAAACATACACAAGAGCTGACAAAGTTGCTTAAGGTACCTTGTTCTAGAACCAGAACCATGTCACTATCAAGCACAGATGTAATCCGATGTGCAATCATTATAACAGTAGAGTCATTAAAGTGTCGGTTGAGTGTTTGTTGAATCATTCCATCAGTTGCAGTATCGACTGATGCAGTAGCTTCGTCAAGTACCAAGACTTTGCTTTTTTTGAGTAGCACCCGCCCTAGACACACAAGCTGCCTTTGACCCATGCTCCAGTTTTCTCCATTCTCGGTAACTATTTGTGTAAAATGAAAACTAATAAGACACTGTAATATAAGATGAAAATGCTTAAATATAAAGACCATGAACAAGATCGACCTGGTGAGTCGAGTTTCCCTTCCTTGCTCCTCACTTCATCTCCAAGTTGACACTTATCGAGTGCCTAAAGTAATAACAATTACTGTTAGATTATGGGAGCGTTATATCTGCTTAATGCGTTTTTAATATAGAAGATAAGAAGTTTAATTTGAACGGGTTTGGGATATTTGATTGTTTAAAAGTTAAAGAAAAACATATTGAAGTTGCTTATTTTAAAAAGCATTAACCAAACAAGCAATTATATTAAGCAAGTAAGCAACTCCAAACACCCCTTATAGCACAATATGACGTTTGAAAGCATAGAAATCATTATTATGTAATTTAGCTACCTCCCAAATCTTATCGTCTGTATACTCTTCAAGGGGATCTAAGTTGCTACGGATTGTTCCTTCAAACATGGTTGGATCTTGAGGAATTATGCTCAATCTTGAACGAAGATCATGAAGTCCGATTGTCGATATATTAACTCCATCTATCAGAATCTGTCCAGCTGCAGGCTCCACAAGGCGGAAGAGTGTCTGTATCAGAGTTGACTTCCCGCTACCAGTTCTTCCTACAATCCCGGTTTTCTTTCCACCACTGAAAGTGCACGTTAGACCTCGTAACACAAGTGGCATATGTGGTGCGTACCGAACCTTTTCAAAAGAACTTACCAGATTCAATAATAGTGTTTACTTGACTAGTACAGTATCATTATTGAAGAAAATAGTATGATTTAAGTACCTGAAGATGACGTATATCAACTTCACCCTGTGACGGCCACTGATCATCGGGCCTATTTGATTCTATAACAAGTGGAGGTTCACTCGGAATAGAAGAATACTGAAATATTCTTTCCACCGAAATTATTTTGTTTTCAAGATTGGTTAAAGTCCACACAACCCATCCTTGTAAAGTGTTTAAAGTAAGTCCATATGTAACAGCCAAGCCCGCAATACTAGGATCAATAGTTCCCTCCGGGATAGATATCAAGAAAATTAGAAACACAACAAAAGTAAAAGACGACAGCATATCCAACCGTATGCCTAACCATTCCATAGCAGCAGCAGCATGAAACTTTGGTCTAGCAAAATCGTCATTTAGTTTCAGATTCGTGTCTTGAAATCTGCTTTGTTGATCAAAGCTTCTAATGGTGGTAGATCCCGATATTGTTTCTGAAAAATTCTGTATCACAGGACCTTTACATACTCCAACTAAACGTGCCATTTCTCTTGCTGATGGCAAGTAATATTGTTGTAACCAAATGCACATTCCCGCAACAGGAATGAACACTATGATCACTTGCCAAGCACATTGTGACATAACTGCAATGATTCCAAGAAGCTGAATGATGGCAAATACGAATGATCCGACTTGGTAAGGAATTTGCATGTCGACTGCACTTTGATCTGTAGATGCCTATAAATTAAAAGATACTAAGTCAAAAACAACAGCTTAAAACAAATTAACATGGTCAAATCGATCTTATGATTACCTTAACCGATAATAAGGTGGTTACTTGAATTAGAAATCAAATCAAAGTTGGTTATGTTATTACGCATGCATAATATTTCTTATCACATTTAAGCATGCCTTATTTATAGAAAATATAAGGTTGGGACAAAAAGTGTTTCGACCATTGCAACCCGAATAAAAATGACCTGTTTTGACCCATTAGCTAATGTGTTTGACCTGCTCATTTTGCTACATCTAGATTCTAGAAAAATAAGTATGAATAAGAATAGAAGGTGGTTCCTTACTCTATTTAGTATTCGTCCACTTGGAGTAGAGTCAAAGAAAGACATGGGCGACCGGAAAATAGACAAGTGCATCTTGTGGAACAGAATGGTAGCCGCTTTATATGCAACAGTTGCAAGAAGCAAGCCTCTTGCAAGTATGCATACTGCACTTCCAGCTGCTAAAGCTACATAAACAATTATTAGTGTTGAGCCTTCAACAGGAGCTGGATCACTGGCTGATACTGGAGAAGCCCAAGCCATCCTATAATTGCTTCCAATTTGAAGTACTTGGAAGACGACTTGTGCCAATACTATGAGTGGTGCTAGTGCCCCTCCGTAAGCGGTTGTTATGTATTTCCAGTAGACTGAGAAACCTACTCTTCCTTTTTCTCTTTCTTCCTCTTGAACAAGTTGTGCTTTTGAACCCGAGATATCATCTGTTTTATCATTCTGAGTGTTGGTTGTGTTCTTTGTGGAACTATCTGGTTGTGCTTGATCACCGGTTGTTCCTATGGAATCAATGGATGATAAAGCTTCTTTGTGCGCACCTACAAGTTCCATAAAGTCGCTTCCTGAATCTAGAATGTCATTGTATTTTCCCGCTTGTGTGATTCTTCCATCTCTCAAAACCTGATTATAAAGTTGTTACATCAGTGAGACATTTGTTCATATGTACAAGATAAATGGACATGTATTTAGGACATAATTTTAGTATGAAACAACGGGATTAGAAATTTCAGTCCTTTAGACATTTTCTTTCAATTTAGGATTTATAGGAAATTATGAAATACAATACCTTTGTGTGCTGATATGTACAAACTAAATGAAAATCGAAGACTCACGAGAATAAGATCTGCAGCAGGTAAGAACTCGACTTGATGTGTGATATAAATGACAGTCTTCGAGTCCAAAAATTGCAACATACATTCCTGTCATTGAAGAAAAAAACACATGAACATTCAAATAACGTGACAGAATTTTTAAATACACACTAAAAGTATTATCAAAAAACGCTTACTTTGAAAAGATGACTTCCTGTATGAGCATCAACAGCACTAAATGGATCATCAAAAAGATAAATATCAGCATCTTGATAAAGAGCCCGAGCAATCTGTATCCTCTGCTTCTGACCACCACTCAAATTAATCCCACGCTCACCAATAACCGTTTGATCACCAAACGAAAGAACTTCAAGATCTTTTTTCAACGAGCATGCTTCTAAAACCTTCTCATACCTCTCTCGATCCATCTCACGACCAAACAAGATATTATCTTCAATCTTCCCACTTTGTATCCATGGTGATTGAGCTACATACGCCTTTGTACCTTCTACTTTCACACTTCCCGAAACCTTAGACACCTCACCTAATATACACGACAATAAACTTGACTTCCCTGACCCAACGGTCCCACAAACAGCAACACGCATACCATGATTCACTCTAATGTTTATATCTTTGAGTGTCGGGTTAGAAGACACACTACTATCCCACGCGAAATTCCCACTTATAATTTCAATAGCCGTTTCAGAACTACCATGTGGAGCCTTATTGATGGCATTAGAATCTATATCGTCCAGGCGAAGGAATGTGGCAATGCGATCAAGTGAGACTTTTGTTTGGAAAAACACTGAAATCGAGTCTGGAAGATTGTAAATCGGCTCTTGAAGTATTTTAAAAGTTGCGAGTGCAGAAAGAACTTTCCCTGATTCGAGTGGGATACCAACAAACAAACATGTAGCGAAAGTGGCCACCGCCACAATAATTGGTGCACCCCAGAAAATAAATGAAGTCATGGACAGAGTGTACATATACTTCTTTAGTGCCCCTTCTTCTTCGTCACGAAGTTTGACGATTTTCGACAGAAACTTCATTTCCCAACCTTGAAGTTTTAAAATCCTCATGTTTCTTAAGATTTCGGATGTTGATTTCATCCGTTTATCTTTCGATTTCATCAAACCATCTTGAAGTTTTTCTTGTATGTTTCCTAGTGGATAATTAGCCAACAATACGAGAACTGTAGCGATAAATGAAGATATGACGGCTAGTCCTAAGGTTTTATATAAAAGTAGTAATGCGATACCTACTTGCACAAACACTAACCAAAAATCGTGCATATACCAAGCGTAGTCACCTATTCTTTCTGCATCAACAGCCATGAAGTTGATGATTTCACCACTCGAGTTCCCTTGCTTTGACTGACCAGAAATGGTCAAACCCTTTAGGTAAATCATGGCAACAATAGCTGATCGGGCTCTAATTCCAGCTTGTTGAAGCTTAAAGTACCAGTGTCGTTGTGTGAAACACCCTATAATCTTAGACACGAAAAATGCAGCCACTAAAACAAAACCTTGGTATTCATAAGCTCGGTTACCATTCAGGTATTGAACAAATGAGTCTATGAGGTAAGGACCGACAAAACTAGCCAAGGAAGATACTAAACCTAACAAACCCGTGATCACAACATCCTTCCGCACGATATAGAGTAGCGCTTTCGTGAGACCAAATGTTGTGATTTGAGTACTCCCATTGCTTAAAGACTCTACTTTATTTAACAAAACAGGAAACACTTTTCTCACACTATCAATATCTGAGAGCTGAGGGATGTCCTCAAGATCTAATGGCTTTTTATTACCTTTTGAAATAACCGAATTCATCCAAGAAAATGTTAACAAGCTATAATAACTTGCTTTTTCATAAGTTGATGAAATTTCACCCTTATTACTAATTTCACCCGAATTCAATAATGGTTCTTCCAGATTACCATCTCGACCTTCTTCCTCACTTTTATACGACAACACCACGAAAAAAAGAAACAAGCCCATGAAACTTGACACTGAATCGGATCAAGTCCACACGTCTGATTGATGTTCACAACAGAAACACTAAAACAAATAAAACTGGAACACACAATGTTTCTTGGAATAAGCTCTCCAATTAATCAGAAAAGTATTTGCTTACAAAAACTGATATTGAATACGTACAATGACAAACCACAGCTTGGTTTGTATATATAGGGAATAGAACATGCTTTCCTAATCCTACTACAATGCAACACATCCTCTTCAACTTATACATGCCGACCTATGTGGACCAATTTCTCCACCATCCATAGCACGAAACAGGTACATATTTGTTCTTATTGATGACTTCTCACGGTTTATGTGGACTTTTACCTTGAAGGAAAAAGGTGAGGCATTTGAATACTTCAAAAAGTTCAAAGCTTTAGCGGAGAAGAAGTCGGGAAAGAAGATTATAACCCTAAGGACCGATAGAGGAGGTGAGTTCACTTCAAAAGAATTTACCAACTTTTGTGAAAACGAGGGTATAACAAGACATCTAACCACTCCCTACACACCGCAACAAAATGGAGTCGTGGAAAGGCGAAACCGCACTCTTATGGGAATGACTAGAAGCATCTTGAAAGCACGAGACGTACCAAACTACATGTGGGCTGAAGGAGTTAGACACGCTACATTCTTGATTAATAGAGTTTCAACTCGAGCTCTAGTTAATCAAACTCCATACGAGGCTTTCAAAGGAAAAAAGCCTAACTTGGAGGGTTTGCGGGTATTTGGATGTGTGGCTTATGCAACGGGAACAAGGCCATATTTACATAAGTTAGACGACAGGTCAACACGACTCATTTACATCGGAAACGAGCCAGGTACAAAAGGTTTTCGACTGTTCAATCCAAAACTAAAGAAGATAGTGGTATGTCGTGATGCGGAGTTTAATGAGGAACTTGGCTGGAAGTATGTTGCTGGAAGCGAAACACACGAGCTAAACCCAGGTATGTTTATTATAGAATGGCACGGTTCTATTGATACGGGTTGTGGATTTGTTAACCCAGGTGTGACCGATGAAGTTGAGGCAGAAGATCAAGAGAATGAAAATAATCATGATGTTGATGAAAATCAACCGGTCAATACCGAACAAGAAGTTCAATTCGAGGCGGATAATGACCCTAATCTTGTGACGGAAACTCAACCAATTATGAGGCGTTCTTCAAGGGTTTCAACTAAGCCAACTAGATTTAATGACTTTATTATGGGGTCTAGTTCAAGAACCTCAGTTGCTAATGAAGATCAAAATCTACTTTTGATTGAAGATGATGAACCAAGAACGTTCCAAGAAGCAAAAGTCTCAAGCAAGTGGATGGTTGCTATGAAACAAGAGATTGAGTCTATCGAGAAGAATAATTCATGGGAATTAGTTGAAGCTCCGGGTAATGTTAATCCTATTGGACTAAAGTGGGTGTTCAAAATTAAGAGAAATCCGGATGGTTCAATTAATAAGTTTAAAGCTCGTTTAGTAGTAAAGGGTTATGCTCAAAAAGAAGGAATTGACTATGACGAGGTATTTGCGCCCGTAGCACGGATTGAAACAATACGTTTATTGATCTCATTGGCCGCAAAAGAAGCATGGGAGCTACATCATCTGGATGTAAAGTCAGCGTTTTTACATGGAGAACTAAAAGAGCGAGTGTTTGTTACACAACCGGAGGGGTTCGTGAAGAAAGGAGAAGAAAGGAAGATCTACAAGTTGAAAAAGGCGCTTTATGGACTTAAACAAGCACCAAGGGCGTGGAATACAAAACTTGATAGAGAACTCAAGCAAATGTCTTTCAAAAGATGCCAACACGAACAAGCGGTGTATGTGAAGAAGACAAACAAGTCAATCTTGATTATTGCGGTCTATGTAGATGATCTCTTAGTAACCGGTTCGAAGCTTAGCGAAATTGGTGAATTTAAGAGACAAATGCAAGAAAGGTTCGATATGAGTGACTTGGGAAAGTTAAGCTATTATCTTGGCATTGAAGTAAAGCAAGAGGATTCGAGTATCTCAATAAGTCAAGAAAGCTATGCAAAGAAGATCTTGAAAGATGTTGGGATGCATGAAGCGAATTCTACTCAATGTCCATTAGAACCTGGAATGAAGTTAAGCCTGGATAAGGAAGGAAAACCAGTTGATGCAACTCTGTATAGACGACGAGTTGGTTGTTTAAGGTATTTACTACACACTCGACCTGATTTATCTTATTCGGTTGGTTTGGTTAGTCGTTACATGCAAGAACCAAAAGAATCACATATGGCAGCTGTGAAACAAATACTAAGGTATATCCAAGGTAGTTTGAATTTTGGAATACGATACAACCAAGAAAAGACCAAGGAGTTAGTGGGGTTTAGTGATAGTAGTTTTGCTATGGACCAAGATGATGGTCGAAGCACAACTGGGCATGTATTTTATCTAGGTAAATCACCTATCACTTGGTGCTCACAAAAGCAAAACACGGTGGCTCTATCGTCTTGTGAAGCCGAGTTCATGGCTGCAACCTCAGCCGCGTGTCAAGGGATATGGTTACGTGGGTTGTTGAGTGAAATAACCGGAATGGAAGAGAAAGTGGTGGTCTTATTTGTTGACAACAAATCGGCTATTGCACTTATGAAAAATCCAGTCTTTCACGGGAGAAGCAAGCATATAAACACACGTTATCATTTTATCCGAGAGTGTGTTGAAAGAGACCAAGTACAAGTTGAGTTTGTAAGAGGTGATTTGCAACGTGCTGATATTCTGACGAAAGCTCTCGCAAGGATTAAGTTCAAGGAAATGCAAGAGTTACTCGGAGTTGAAGACCTCCCTATCTCGAGTCAGAAATTAGGGGGGTGAATGTTGGGCTAATGTCTGACCCGAGCCCATGGGGCAGCAGCAGCCATCGACCCAAGCCCATGGGTGAATGTCTGAATGTCGGTTCTAGTATTTTATTATATTAGAATTGTAGTAGGATTAGGAAAGCATGTTCTATTCCCTATATATACAAAAATACTAGAACCGACATTCAGACATTCACCCATGGGCTTGGGTCGATGGCTGCTGCTGCCCCATGGGCTCGGGTCAGACATTAGCCCAACATCGGACACAAAGAACATCGTAATCGAACTACTTGTTTTCTTATAGTAAACATAGTCTACCACAAGTGAATAACAAGAAACTGTAAAGAAACACACCCACCAAAACCTTAAAACAAACGGATACTTCCTAGATTCTGTCGACGAATTCGAAACAACTGTATGCAAATAAACACAAACAAATAACCAAACAAGTGTTCCTAGACCACCATGCAAAAGAGTCACAATCTTCTCATCATTCCAACCATTTCTATACCAGTAAAAACTATTCCAAAAACACAAAGCAAGATTAAAAGCTGAAAGAGTCACACAACAAAACAAAGCTTGTTTGTAATACAAACAACCAAAGCTTTGTTTCGAAACATCGGTTCGATCAATCCTTAATCTTTTAACAACCAATGAGACTAATATAAATATCAAAAACAAGAACTGGATCAAAGAAACACACCCATGTAAGAAAACTGGATTTAGCAAAGGGTTTATTGTAGAATTGGGAAACATACCAAAGTTATTTGTAACACTAAGGATGTCACTCATCATTTTTTGTTTGATCAAATGAAATGAGTGATGAATGATGATGACTTTTTTATGATGTTCTTGATGTCACCACTTCAGTTATCTATTTTTAATTTATGAAGCACGAGTGGTGAATGAGGTTTTTGAGGTTTATGTGTTATGTTTTTATAGTGGTTTTTTGAGAAGATCATTGGAAACTTCTTTTGTAATTATTTCGAAATAATAGCATCATATTTCAAACACTATCTATTATAAAAAATGCTCCGTAGTTTTTTCGAGTCATAGTTTAAGTATAACTTAATGACCAAATGATTATAGTGATAACGATTAAAATTAATTTACCAATTGGATAAAATATTTTGGGATAAAATTTACTGATTAGAGTGTTACTGTAGCTCTTTTTAAAAAGGCCAAACATCTCTACATGGATACCAAGAAAAAACATCTCTGCTAGATATTTTTTAACTCTTTCCTGATTTGCATCTTTCTTTATTTCTTAGCTTTTTACATTTATTTTCAGTTAAATGTATACTCTCTATTTTCCATATTAACTCTCAACACTTCTATTTTAAGTTATCCCAAATTAACTTTTTACTACTAAAATTTATGATTGAAAAATGAGTTTGTCTAGGTGTTCTCAAATATAATTTAAGGTGATTAGAAAAGGAAATTTTGAGTTTATTTAATTAAACATCAAATTTAATTCTAACAATTTAAAGTTTAAGTTAGTGTGTATTTATATAATCTATAATATGAAATGAAATTTTGTGTTTAATAAATGTATTTTAACCAACGCCCCAGAGCATTTATTAGACAATCCCGTGAAAAATATCAGTTTACTACTAGTGAAATACTTATAATCAAGAAATTGCAACATTCAAACAAATAAGCAAATGACTAAAAGTAAAATGTAATGATGTTTTTTTTAAGTGTCTTTTTTTTTCTTTTCTTATGACAATTATTTAAGAACAAATAATCATTTTAATATATATAACTAAAGCATCACTTACATACATTTTTCTTCACTAAAAGTGACTTAGAAGGATATAACCACTTTATTACACTTAGATATTTGTATTGTCTCAATATGTTAAAGTTGTTTTTATTCTGATCAATTATTATAGTTTAGTAAAAAAAAAATTGGTCAAATTAATATAAATAAAAAAACAAACATGTATGTGGTGACTTACAAAGTTGTTTTAGCATACTGGAAAGTATTGATAAATTTGTACATAGTTCATGTATTTTATAAACAACATGCTATATACTTTTCAGTAAATATAGTTTACTCATATATAAGAAATTGATACGCCTAATAGCTGGTGCATCAAAACATAATGTTCAAGAATATATGTTTACAAAGAAGCTAACGTGGACATATTATAGTCATTTATTATTTTAACTAAAAAAGCTAAGGTGAGATAGTCAAAAATGGGTTCTTGAAAAAAAAAAAAAAAAACAAAAAAAAAAAAAAAAAAAAAAACAAAACAAACTTGGTTGCCAAGAATAGGAGACGGAGACAACAATACGTGAGACAATTTCGTTGTGTGGGGATCTCTATTGGGCAATTAAAAAATTTTGTTTTCTGAAAGATTCTTTTAGTAAATTTTTCTGTATAAAGATAACTTAAAGTATACAACCGTCTCTATATTTTTGGAGCCTAGTCAAAATGGCAACCTAGTTCGTCTGTGTCATATCAGCTTTTTCTCTCCGACGACCTGACGACGACCTAGTTGCCACAGTGGTGACCTGACAATTTTTTTTTTTTAATTCAAATATTTTTAAAAACAAAATTAAAATTCATTAACAAAAATACTTAACATTACAACAATAATTAAAAACTTAAACTAATAAAACGTAGACGTTACAATACTTATTAAAAACTGCAACTTAATAATCTAAGTTGTAACGTTCTTTGATTGCGGCCTTAAGTTGTTCAAGTTCTTGTAGTTGTCGTGCGGGCATATTTGTGTCGAGAGGTGTGTTGTAGAAAATTAAATCTTGCGTCCGGTTTGATTGTGCTGCCAATGCAAGCTGCTGACGTTGGAGCTCAAGTTTCTCCTTTTTGAACTCCTCAGCTCGCCTTGCCCTTGCCTCTGCAAGCTCCATCTCTTTCTGCTTCAACTTTATGTATTCCTCTTCCATATTTTTGTTTTTTTCCTTACTTGAACTTTTGATCTTGAAAAAGTTCTTGGCCATATTAGTAACAAATGAAGCAGGTGGCTCGTGTGCTTTCTTCTTGGCTGCGTCACGACCTTTTGGTCGTGATTCTCGAGTCTCTTCTTCTTCAGAATCATCCATGTCTTGGGGATGAAAAGGACCTTTTCTTGACCCCGAGGTGGTTTCCAAAGTCCTGGATTTCTTCCGACTAGTCTTTGTGAAAGCAGGCATCTCAACAGTTTTCCAAGCAGAATGCCCTCTCAAAACTTTCCAACACTCCTTCAATGTAAACTCATGCTTGTGAAGCACACGGTATTCGTTACAAGCCTTTTCATAGTCGTCTTTGTCATTCTCACCGCTTCCGTGCTTATCCTTGATATTATCCATAATTGCACAAAAGAAACCCCTAGAACGAATCTTACCCTTCCATTTGGTCGTTATGGAGTCGTAGGTTCTTGTTGAACCAGTTTCACTTTCAAAGTACGCTATCACCTCATACCAAAACCCACTCCGGTTGATAGAGTTCCCTCTTTCCAAATTTTCTGACACATGTACCCAAGCTCTACAAAGCGCGACCTCTTCCGCTTTTGTCCATGGTTTGACGGGTGCGGTTGCAACATTCTTGCCCTTCCCCTTTGTAGCCGTTTTGTAACCTTCTTTGATTTGACGGGTGACGTCTCTTCGACATCGTCTTCAACACGAATAGAACCGTGGTATGAACCGTGCCCCGAACCTTGTCCCATCGAAGCATCTTGAGTCGAGTATTGTTGAGACGTGTAGCATTGAGCAGGAGGGAATTCCATAAAATGCTCATAATCCATATCAAGATTAACAACATGAAGCGGTGAAAACGATTGATTAGGTTGGGAAGATTTTGAGAAATCCATGTTAGGATGATATGACGACCCGCTTGGTGCTTGGTTTTAATTGATACTCGGACGACCCGGTGGGAAATATGGACGATTGACGTAAAATGGGTTTTGATTGTGGTTGGGTTGTGGTAGTCGTGTTTCATAATCAAAACCGGGTGCTTGAAAACGAACATCCCGATTTTGTGGTGGTGTTAAACCGGTTAATTGAAACGGTGGATCCGGTGAGAAATTCAAGTTCGGGGAATTTTGGGGAAGTTGGGATCGTCGGGTTTTTGAGTTGGGAGTTTTTCTTTGTGACATGATGAATATTGAAGAGAAGTTGTTTGAATTGTGTGTTTAAAAATGTGTTTGAGGTTGGTATTTATAATGTTTAGACTAAAATACACCGTTGGTCCCTATACTTGTAGTGGAGGATCGCGATGGGACGAAACCGGGCATATTCATCGTCGGGGGTCCCTATTTCAAGGTTTTCACTCGCTACAAGTCCCTTTGACCATTTGCCGTTAGTCAAGGACATCTCAAGGCGTTACATTTGTCTTTAGTCCAAGGGTAATTTTGACATTTCCATATTTTAATTAAAAATTTCTTAATTATTGGCACAGGTAATGTAACCCTCTTCCCGCCCCAATAAACACATAGTCTGTATTATCAATCGTCCCAGAACTTTCGTTACATTAATTATCAGAATTCACAAACCCTAATTGCATGTCACAAAACCCCTGTTTATCGATCATAAAACCAAAGGCATGGAGTTTACCCTATGGAAAGTAAGAAGACAGTCAGGTTATCCAGTTGATGATACCGTCCTATACGACTCCGCTAAGAAGAAATACGGTACTGTTTTTTTTGTTGATTACAGTCATTGGAATTTGTAATTGTGGTATTTATTGTTTCCCAATTAAGTTTATAGAATGCTTCAAACATATATTTACATGTTTTCAGGTGGTAGATCTAAAATGTTTAGTATGAGGGTTCATCACAATGGTGTCTTTAAGTACTGGCCTGGTAGAATATACGTTGGAGGTATGGAAAGTTTAGTTGATTTGGTTGATGTTGATAGTGTGTCAGTTGAAGAGTTGGATGTGCTTATGTATGAATTGGGTTATGAGCTGGGTTCAAAAAATTACTATTACTTTGTTAAGCCTGGTAGTAATTTAGATGATGGTTTGTATAGCTTAAGTGAGAGTGCTAATTTAGAAATATTAAAAGATCTTGTTGATGACCATAAGATGATAGAGGTTTATGTTGAAAATGGTAAGACAACATTAGACGTTGATCAAATGTCACCAAAGTCAATTAGGACAGTTATTGCTGATGTGGATGCAACAAAGAAAAAGGCAGCTCTTGCTATTGTTCCATATTGCTCAAAGAAATTGTTCTTAGAAAACATTGTTAATAAGTCTGTGGTAGAGGACTTATGTGAGGTTACAGATCAACCTTTGGAAGTCAATACTTTGGTACAATCTAGTCAGATGCCAGAAACACAACCCTTGTTTCCAGCTGTAGAGGTCTGTCATACTGAAGATGTTGCAGGTGATGTGAACAAGCATATAGATAAACATATTGAGCATATCCAAATAGATAGTCCTGAAGAGGTATCTCAAAATGATCAAGAGTTTGGTCATCATGAGGAGGAAACATGTAATCCTGTGGATCATATCCAAAAAGGCAAATCTGTGCAGGTTAGTGAAATCGATGAAGTTGTAAGTGATGAGAATGTGAGTGACACAGACACCTATATGAGTGACGATGATGATATTGAGAACAATTGTGATGGAAACACAGTTGTCGATGAGGCTAATACTTTTGAGGAGCCTGATTTTGATGTTAATCTGTTCAAAGTGACCGAGACTACAGATTTACCATCTATAGGTACCACCAGCCAGCTACCACATGATTTTTTTAAGAAAAATGAGTTGGATTTGTTAGATGATAATGATTTTGCAAGTGGTTCTGAGAATGAGGATGAGTATGTTATTAGGAGGAACAAATTGAGGGCATACAAGAAACAAAAGTTAAGTGAGGCAGCACAAACAGAGGACGAAATATATTTTTTCTGTGGTCAAAGTTTTGTAACTGCAAAAGAAGTGAAAGATAGGATCTACATGCTTTCAATAAAGACTAGGAGGAAATTGCAACTAATTAAGAATGACAAACAGAGAATTAGGGTTAGGTGTCTCGGACAAATACCTGTTTGTGGAATAACCGAAGGTTCAGGGCTGGGGAAAGTCCCAAAGAGGAAAAATGGTCCGATAACTAGAGGCCTCGGTAGGGATGTGTATTTGCGAAAGCGCAAGGAGCAAGTAACAGAGTGTCCATGGTTGTTGTATGTAGCCAAAAATATAGATAAAGATGTATGGATTGTTCGAACTTTCAAGGATGAACACAGATGTTTGCAATCAAGAGACATTAAAGCTTGTGACTACAAGTTTCTTTCGAAGCAAATAGTTGACCAAGTTCAAGTCAATCCAGATATTCCAATCAGGGCTGTTCAAGATCAGCTCAGTAAACAGTTTGAAGTTCAGGTGTCTATGCAAAAAGCGTTAAGGGCAAAAAACAAGGCAGAAAATGAGATTAGGGGTGACCATAAGCAGCAGTACACCCTTTTAAGAGACTATGTTGAAGAGTTGCAGAAAACTAACCCAGATACAACAGTTAGGATAAGTGTACAAACTGCAACAGATGCAACAAGTCCAACCAGAGTTTTCAAGAGAATGTATGTATGCTTAGGCGCATTGAAGGAAGGATACAAAGCTTGTCAAAGAGAGTTGTTGGGGTTAGATGGTGCTTTTATGAGGGGTCCTTTTCCTGGCCAGCTTCTGACAGCAGTCGGTATAGACAGCAACAATGGAATATACCCTGTAGCATACGCGGTTGCAGAGGCTGAAAGCAAAGACTCATGGATTTGGTTTCTTGAATGTCTAAGAGATGATCTTGACTTGCAACGAAACTCAAACTACACTTTTATCAGCGACAGGCAAAAGGTGATGTTACCATTTTGTTGATTAGAATCACTTGTATTTTCCTTATATGCAAATTGTATTAGTAAGGAATTTATGTTTATTTGTGCAGGGTATCATTCCAGCGTTAGCAGAAGTATTCCCTAGTGCTGAACACAGATATTGTTTGAAGCACATCCATGATAATATGAAATTGCAATGGAATGCTAAAGCATACAAGGAACATTTGTGGAGATGTGCAGCAGCAACAACCGTCCAACAATTTGAGGCAGCCATGCTGGAATTCAAGAGTTTTAGCGAACCTGCCCATGCTTGGTTAAGTAAGATACCACCAACTCATTGGTCAAGGTCGCATTTTTCAGGTACCTAACCTAATCTATGTCTACTTGTACATCTTTTGTTCTACGACATTTTTAAGGAACCTAACCAAACAAGTTGTAGGGAGGGCTCATTCTGATGTGCTACTTAATAACATGTGTGAGGTGTTCAATGGGAAACTAGTGGGAGGTAGGCACCAACCGATCATTACTGCTTTGGAATACATTAGAGAGTACTGTATGAAAAGAATAGTGAACGTTGTGAATGTGATTCAAAAATGTGCCGGAACATTAACACCAAAGGCAACACTCATGTTAGATGCAATCAAGAAAGAGGCTTATAAGTACACTGCTTTACGGGTTGAAGGAGAAAAGTATGAGGTCAGTGGATGGGGAGACAAGTGTGTTGTGAATGTTGAAGCTAGGGCTTGTACATGTAGAAGATGGGAGCTTACAGGCATGCCATGTAAACATGCTGTTGCTACCCACCGGTGTATGAGGTTGAATGGAATGCAAATAGGATCTGTTGAATCATGGGTTCATCCATGTTACTTGCTTAAGACTTGGGAAGAAACTTACAAACACCACATCCAGCCAATAAACGGTTATGAGCATTGGTATAAGTCACAGGTGCCTACAACCATTCTTCCACCTAAACATCATAAACCATTAGGTAGGCCACGTGTAACACCCCAACCCGACAAGGGTAGAAATATCACATTCTGGTGTCAAATCAGAACATACAATTAAAATTTTTCAAGCGGAAGTCTTTAAAAATAACGTACCAAGTCATATAAACGAATGACTTACAAAGAAAATACAAAATCCAATATGTCCAAAACGAAATGAAATCTAAAAACAATGGCTCTTCAATTCAGTCCAAAATAATAAGGGAAACTAGGGTTGGCCCACTCAGATAATCCAACTCTCAGCCCATCAAAGCCCATCTTCAAACCTAAAATCTGCCGCAGGAAAAGAAATGCGGCTGAGCTTAAAAAGCCCAGTGAACAGATATAACAAAATGAAAGCTAAATAAAATCTGAAATCCCAAATGAAACAAAAGAAACAGATAACAAAGTTGCAGTGAAATGAGAACAATGAGTCAATGAGGATCCTGCAGAACACAATTATACAGATATCCGAAGCACAGATAACAAGGAGAACGAAGCAAAGCAAAGCATCAATGACATAAATACAAGCACATACAAAAATCTAAAGGCAAGCGGAAGCAGTTAATTAGTAAGTGAGCATGGCAATCAAACAGGACAGAAACCCTTAGTTGAAAACATAACCAGTATCATAACAGCAGTCAAAACATGGCAGTCACACGTAACAAGTAGGAATACAGTATGAACACTATAATTAAATGAACTTGGGACATAGTAGGGCAATTAAACACGTTAACAAGCCAGACGTCATAAGTTGAACCATTTACCCAATCAACAGTAGTATAAGTAGAGATGTAAACATGGCAGGTCAACCATAAGAAGATAGGGATACTAACGGATAGTCAAAGTTCACGAGATTAACTGAACGAAGTATACATAATAAACATACAAGACCATCGATTACACACTAGCATGGTCACCACACAGTTCAAAGAGGTCACATAACGGTAAGATGACATATAATCAGATGACAACATGTGAACCACATAAAAACATATTAATCATATAGTAGCATGGTAACCGGTAGTCACATAAACATGTAAAAGCATAAACAATTTCAATAATCATATAATAACCCTGTACGTGAATGGGATGGTAGAAGAATAAGTCACATAAGCGTACAAGGTAACGGGCAGTCAATACAGAATATGGTGCGTTGGGGTAAACAGATGGTACAATATAAGTATATCAAGAGTGTAAGGGTTGTCAGAAATCTATCCCGAGCCAGCAGTACAGTACAGTAATATCAGTAGTGGCAATAGAAGCCCAGTAACCATCGTATTCGGAGGGGTGACCTCGAAATACCAGACAATAGGAGGGGAGACCTCAGTAACCAGTGGAGTAGCTAGCTCCCAGTATGTGAGGGGGTGTATTGCACACACGCACCACATCACCAGAACAGTATATATATCAGTAACAGAACAGTACAGTACAGATCTAGGATGCATCCATACGCCCCTGCAGAAATATTAGTGGCCATAACAATAACGGTGAAGCGCGCATAATCAGTACAGTATAGGGACGGTGTGTAACATCACTCGTACACACTGGAGTCATGCCATTGGTGCATCAATGACACGGTCATGGAACCCCCATGACTAGTTAACAGTATTTGGCTCGGGTATCAATCTGAAGGGTCAGACAAGGTCCACAGGGTAGCAATATATCAGTCATAATAATCAGAGGTTCAATATCAGTAGTTCACCATTCAAAGGTTCATAGCAACAGTTCAATATCAAAGTTCAGTAGCAGCAAATCAATATCAAAATTCAGTATCAAAGGTTTAGTAACATTAGTTCAATAACAGAGGTCCAATAACAGAGAGGTCAATAGCAATGGTTCAGTAACAGAGGTTCAATAACAGAGGATCAATATCAAAGGGTCATAGCATAAGGAATCATAGAAAATGGAATATTATAAACGAAGCAAAGTTAAAGGGAAGCCCTAATAAGAAGGCTCAGTGCAAAATATAACGGTTCAAAGCTAATATCGAAAGATGTAAACGAATCATGAGAAACCCCTACTGAAAAGGGATAGAATATCTGTACCTTAACGCCGATGAAAGGAAAGCAAACGAATGAATAAACACAAAGATACAACGCCGCGTCTTCTTCAATGAATCTACACGGATTACGGTTCGGATAATACTTATTAGCTCATTTAACATCATAATGGAATAATTGTTTATATGAATCGTATTAATATTTTTAAAGTTATTAAGCGTATTCTCATTTTTAGTAATGGACCGAATTAAAATACTTTAGGGTAATGATCATTAATTAGCCAAACTTAGAGGTTACAAATAATTAATGGTAAATTTAAATGTTTAATATGACAATATAGCAAAGTTAGAGGTCAATTGGAATAGCTTCCAAAAATTAGGGTCAAAATTGACAACATATTATAGTTTAAGGTTTACTAAGTAAATTCATTCATTAATATACCATGCATTATAGTTTATGGTTTTTCATGCGTACAGGATTTAATATTCAAAAACCATTTGCTAGCCTTCATTCTCGACACACCTTCAAAACTCCAAACGGCTCACACATAAACTCCGCGATCACCCTCGAACTTACCCTCAAAACCAAAAAATACATTCATTTGATGCCTTAGACTGAGTTAATACCCAAGACTCATGCACATGCAATTTGTTCCAAAACCTTTCACACACCCACATGATTAACGAGACCTTATCTCCCAAGAACTCACATTCGACCAGCCATTTATAACCACAATCGACCCATTTGTATTTCGACCCATTTTATATTTGACAACCTAACACCATTCTTAAGTACAACCTCTTCGGTAGTACCATTCTTCTTGAGAACCAAAACAAATAAACACCACACAAAAACTATTTAGGAGTTCACGCTTATATCCTTTGTGTAATTCACAACTTTGACACACAATTTGCCCATGCATTATCACCCACACAAACAAACCAATATGTAATACATAGGACGAGTGGAATGTGGTAGACCCCAAAACCATGCATATGATACAATCTAAACGCAACACTACCTGGTTGCATGCACTCTCACTTATAACCATGAACGCACACCATAATATAAATATACCATAATTGCACACCAAAATAAAATGCAACACTACGCTGTTTTCCATCATCAGTCGACCAAGAACCCAAAACCGGACAACTCGCTAATTGAAACGGAGTTATAAATCCTACGCGACACATACCGCGACCCTAACCAAGACTCGAACCCTTAACCGAACACGAACCAAGATGACTATGAGTAAAATTTCACGCGAACCAACTCTATTATGACTTTCTTACATGCTACAAGGCGCTAACAGATTCACAATAACACGCAAATGGGTCGACATGTACGACATATATATTCAATATTTTACGTGAATATAGTTATGACTATATGAGACAATGTTTATCATTCCATGTGAAGATTAACATATCACTTTATGTGAGGTTATATTTGATGAACATGCATGCTCTTGGCTAAGACCTCATGACAGCAATACAAAAGGAGGATAAACTGAATGAGATTGGACGACACAATACCTTGATGATCGAGTGGAATAGATTTGATCGAGCCAAGAAAATAGCCACCCTCATGCCCTAACAGTCCACGACAAAAGCAGCAAACCCACAACTATCCTTTCGAATCGACAAATCCGTGATCCACAACAGCCTCGAACTAAAACACCACGATCACCACCACCTATCTCAGCCTCCTTTGTACACATTACGAATCACCTTGTTATTGCCTGAAGTCGAACGGAATAGGGAGAAGAAAGGTACCGTAACTTTTGGTTGAGTGCTAGGGTTTTATGTGATACTTTAAATGTGTAAGTGATAGTTAATAATTTAGAATATATGGAATTAAATGGGAGATATATGGGGCGTGTATACATGGCTAAAATCAAGGGAATTCAAAACAGAATATTGACTTCCAAATTTAAATTGCATGCTCTTATATTGTGTGGAAAAAAAAACGTGTGAGGTGACATCGACATGGGGATTCTTTTGTACACGTTATTTATTCGGAGATCGTAGCTTTTAGTTTCGTTAAGCCTCGAATATGCTAAGTTCAATTTCATTAAATTGAGGATAATGTGAATTTGAAGTTCGATGATTATGCGTAAGTTAGGTTAAACGTTTAATGATCTTGACATAGTTTACGTATTTTATAAATATTAAACTTGAGGGTTATAATGGTCTTTTCATGCGTTTTTGATTTTTTAGGGTTTTACAACTCTTCCCCTCTAAAAGAAAATTTTCGTCCTCGAAAATTGAAGTCGCAGAAGTACCTGGAGACGTACCGGTTTATGGCAGACATAGCAATCTATAGTTTCACACATATCATAACGATTTTGGTTCCAAAGCGTACAAAAACTTATACGTAACAGATGTCGATGAGAATCTCTCGAAGAGGTACAGAATTTCAAACGAACATGAGGAGCGACAAATAACAGGTATGAGTCCTAGTCCATTCACGTACCATTCCCAGGCATTTCCCAAGACGTCGTATGACTTCAATAAGTTCGAATTATATGATCTCAGTATTATCACGTTGATCAGGCGTCATAATACTTGCATCACATAACGAGTCCTTATTGTCATCATATTCTGCCTCGGGTCATGACAAACCACATAACCAATATCACACAAAACATATCACATACCGATATCAAGTAAAATACCAAAGTAGACCAGATCACATACACACAGCATAAACTACATCAAAACAACTTACCATAACACAAGAGAAGGAGGCCAACCACTTGCTCGAAACGGTTCCTCATGACTCATTACTAACGATCCAAAAGAAAAGCTGAGATATTACCAAAATGCCAAATGATAAAACTTCATGATTCAAACCGTGTTCTGAACAAATCAACGAAAAGCAATACCGATCAAATCATATAGCAAATTATCAAACCGTCTCAGAACGCGTGACAAACAAATCGGAGTAACACGAGTCGCGCCCAATTCATATGAAGTAGATGAACCTTCTCAGCCACCGGTTGAATCTTGTCTCCATCTTTGCGCCTTTGGTTGATCCGTCCAGCTCCCTCCAGCAGCATCCTGATGTTTCCAGCAGCATGGTAGTCGGGTGCGGCTTCTGCTTCACGAACCTCTCCAGTTCAGGGACTGTTGCAGCAACGCGGGGTCGGCACCATCATCTTCGGCTCCACGGTTAGTCTCCATCTCACGATCAATAAACGGATGTGCGAAAACAAAATAAACAAAATCAAATGCAAAGAGAAAGAGGCCAAAACAGTGAAGACAAACGAATATCAGAGTCAAATCGGAACGACAACCAAAAGGAATCGAAAGAGATCAGAACAGACGGAAGCCTAATGTCTACCCAGTCCTCACAGGTCAATCCTAAGGTAAACAAGACGAAACCTTAGCTCTGATACCATAATTGTAACACCCCAACCCGACAAGGGTAGAAATATCACATTCTGGTGTCAAATCAGAACATACAATTAAAATTTTTCAAGCGGAAGTCTTTAAAAATAACGTACCAAGTCATATAAACGAATGACTTACAAAGAAAATACAAAATCCAATATGTCCAAAACGAAATGAAATCTAAAAACAATGGCTCTTCAATTCAGTCCAAAATAATAAGGGAAACTAGGGTTGGCCCACTCAGATAATCCAACTCTCAGCCCATCAAAGCCCATCTTCAAACCTAAAATCTGCCGCAGGAAAAGAAATGCGGCTGAGCTTAAAAAGCCCAGTGAACAGATATAACAAAATGAAAGCTAAATAAAATCTGAAATCCCAAATGAAACAAAAGAAACAGATAACAAAGTTGCAGTGAAATGAGAACAATGAGTCAATGAGGATCCTGCAGAACACAATTATACAGATATCCGAAGCACAGATAACAAGGAGAACGAAGCAAAGCAAAGCATCAATGACATAAATACAAGCACATACAAAAATCTAAAGGCAAGCGGAAGCAGTTAATTAGTAAGTGAGCATGGCAATCAAACAGGACAGAAACCCTTAGTTGAAAACATAACCAGTATCATAACAGCAGTCAAAACATGGCAGTCACACGTAACAAGTAGGAATACAGTATGAACACTATAATTAAATGAACTTGGGACATAGTAGGGCAATTAAACACGTTAACAAGCCAGACGTCATAAGTTGAACCATTTACCCAATCAACAGTAGTATAAGTAGAGATGTAAACATGGCAGGTCAACCATAAGAAGATAGGGATACTAACGGATAGTCAAAGTTCACGAGATTAACTGAACGAAGTATACATAATAAACATACAAGACCATCGATTACACACTAGCATGGTCACCACACAGTTCAAAGAGGTCACATAACGGTAAGATGACATATAATCAGATGACAACATGTGAACCACATAAAAACATATTAATCATATAGTAGCATGGTAACCGGTAGTCACATAAACATGTAAAAGCATAAACAATTTCAATAATCATATAATAACCCTGTACGTTAATGGGATGGTAGAAGAATAAGTCACATAAGCGTACAAGGTAACGGGCAGTCAATACAGAATATGGTGCGTTGGGGTAAACAGATGGTACAATATAAGTATATCAAGAGTGTAAGGGTTGTCAGAAATCTATCCCGAGCCAGCAGTACAGTACAGTAATATCAGTAGTGGCAATAGAAGCCCAGTAACCATCGTATTCGGAGGGGTGACCTCAAAATACCAGACAATAGGAGGGGAGACCTCAGTAACCAGTGGAGTAGCTAGCTCCCAGTATGTGAGGGGGTGTATTGCACACACGCACCACATCACCAGAACAGTATATATATCAGTAACAGAACAGTACAGTACAGATCTAGGATGCATCCATACGCCCCTGCAGAAATATTAGTGGCCATAACAATAACGGTGAAGCGCGCATAATCAGTACAGTATAGGGACGGTGTGTAACATCACTCGTACACACTGGAGTCATGCCATTGGTGCATCAATGACACGGTCATGGAACCCCCATGACTAGTTAACAGTATTTGGCTCGGGTATCAATCTGAAGGGTCAGACAAGGTCCACAGGGTAGCAATATATCAGTCATAATAATCAGAGGTTCAATATCAGTAGTTCACCATTCAAAGGTTCATAGAAACAGTTCAATATCAAAGTTCAGTAGCAGCAAATCAATATCAAAATTCAGTATCAAAGGTTTAGTAACATTAGTTCAATAACAGAGGTCCAATAACAGAGAGGTCAATAGCAATGGTTCAGTAACAGAGGTTCAATAACAGAGGATCAATATCAAAGGGTCATAGCATAAGGAATCATAGAAAATGGAATATTATAAACGAAGCAAAGTTAAAGGGAAGCCCTAATAAGAAGGCTCAGTGCAAAATATAACGGTTCAAAGCTAATATTGAAAGATGTAAACGAATCATGAGAAACCCCTACTGAAAAGGGATAGAATATCTGTACCTTAACGCCGATGAAAGGAAAGCAAACGAATGAATAAACACAAAGATACAACGCCGCGTCTTCTTCAATGAATCTACACGGATTACGGTTCGGATAATACTTATTAGCTCATTTAACATCATAATGGAATAATTGTTTATATGAATCGTATTAATATTTTTAAAGTTATTAAGCGTATTCTCATTTTTAGTAATGGACCGAATTAAAATACTTTAGGGTAATGATCATTAATTAGCCAAACTTAGAGGTTACAAATAATTAATGGTAAATTTAAATGTTTAATATGACAATATAGCAAAGTTAGAGGTCAATTGGAATAGCTTCCAAAAATTAGGGTCAAAATTGACAACATATTATAGTTTAAGGTTTACTAAGTAAATTCATTCATTAATATACCATGCATTATAGTTTATGGTTTTTCATGCGTACAGGATTTAATATTCAAAAACCATTTGCTAGCCTTCATTCTCGACACACCTTCAAAACTCCAAACGGCTCACACATAAACTCTGCGATCACCCTCGAACTTACCCTCAAAACCAAAAAATACATTCATTTGATGCCTTAGACTGAGTTAATACCCAAGACTCATGCACATGCAATTTGTTCCAAAACCTTTCACACACCCACATGATTAACGAGACCTTATCTCCCAAGAACTCACATTCGACCAGCCATTTATAACCACAATCGACCCATTTGTATTTCGACCCATTTTATATTTGACAACCTAACACCATTCTTAAGTACAACCTCTTCGGTAGTACCATTCTTCTTGAGAACCAAAACAAATAAACACCACACAAAAACTATTTAGGAGTTCACGCTTATATCCTTTGTGTAATTCACAACTTTGACACACAATTTGCCCATGCATTATCACCCACACAAACAAACCAATATGTAATACATAGGACGAGTGGAATGTGGTAGACCCCAAAACCATGCATATGATACAATCTAAACGCAACACTACCTGGTTGCATGCACTCTCACTTATAACCATGAACGCACACCATAATATAAATATACCATAATTGCACACCAAAATAAAATGCAACACTACGCTGTTTTCCATCATCAGTCGACCAAGAACCCAAAACCGGACAACTCGCTAATTGAAACGGAGTTATAAATCCTACGCGACACATACCGCGACCCTAACCAAGACTCGAACCCTTAACCGAACACGAACCAAGATGACTATGAGTAAAATTTCACGCGAACCAACTCTATTATGACTTTCTTACATGCTACAAGGCGCTAACAGATTCACAATAACACGCAAATGGGTCGACATGTACGACATATATATTCAATATTTTACGTGAATATAGTTATGACTATATGAGACAATGTTTATCATTCCATGTGAAGATTAACATATCACTTTATGTGAGGTTATATTTGATGAACATGCATGCTCTTGGCTAAGACCTCATGACAGCAATACAAAAGGAGGATAAACTGAATGAGATTGGACGACACAATACCTTGATGATCGAGTGGAATAGATTTGATCGAGCCAAGAAAATAGCCACCCTCATGCCCTAACAGTCCACGACAAAAGCAGCAAACCCACAACTATCCTTTCGAATCGACAAATCCGTGATCCACAACAGCCTCGAACTAAAACACCACGATCACCACCACCTATCTCAGCCTCCTTTGTACACATTACGAATCACCTTGTTATTGCCTGAAGTCGAACGGAATAGGGAGAAGAAAGGTACCGTAACTTTTGGTTGAGTGCTAGGGTTTTATGTGATACTTTAAATGTGTAAGTGATAGTTAATAATTTAGAATATATGGAATTAAATGGGAGATATATGGGGCGTGTATACATGGCTAAAATCAAGGGAATTCAAAACAGAATATTGACTTCCAAATTTAAATTGCATGCTCTTATATTGTGTGGAAAAAAAAACGTGTGAGGTGACATCGACATGGGGATTCTTTTGTACACGTTATTTATTCGGAGATCGTAGCTTTTAGTTTCGTTAAGCCTCGAATATGCTAAGTTCAATTTCATTAAATTGAGGATAATGTGAATTTGAAGTTCGATGATTATGCGTAAGTTAGGTTAAACGTTTAATGATCTTGACATAGTTTACGTATTTTATAAATATTAAACTTGAGGGTTATAATGGTCTTTTCATGCGTTTTTGATTTTTTAGGGTTTTACACCACGAAAGAAAAGAACCAGGGCTTTTACTGAAAATGATAATTGTGAAAAAACCAGTAACTTGTCACAGTCTGGTAAGAGTGTGGTTTGTGGTATTTGTGGCAATGCTGGTCACAACAAGAAAACATGTCTTGGGCAAGGAGGTGTTACAGGAAGTCAAGGCACTACACAACAGTCTCAAAAAACAGGTTCATCCCAGCCAAAAGTTACATCAAAGAAGAAGGCAAAGGTTACAGGTGACAACTATGCAGGTAATGATCAACCAAGTGTGGTCCAGTCTCAATCTGGAAGTCAAGTTGATGCTGCTTCTGGTGGGTCTCCAAAGCAATTCTGGACTAAGACCAAGATTATAGCAGCAAATCTTTCTTCACCACAAAAAATTGCTAGTTAAGCATATGAAAGCCAATGTTATCCATCGAATATGTATTCCCCTAAACAATATTTGCTGTGTTTAAACAATGTATGTTTATGAACTTTGTAGACTCCAAAATGTTATGCATTTGGAAATATATCCATTTGCGTTATGTATGAAATCATGTCATTTTAGTGTATGGTTTTAATTGTGTTTTTATTGTATTGTTTTTAGAGTCTTCATACATCTGGGTTTTGAGTTGGTTACTGTTATTGTATTATCACAAACACTAATGAAGGATCAAAGATGGATGAACAACACCTTATGGAGTTTATGTTGATACTCAAAAGTGGTGTCTGGTCATCCATCCTTGAGATTTCATATGTCTATGGTTCTCTATGGTTGTTGGATCTGTTGAACTTGGATTTGTGTTTTGAGTTTGGTTACTGTTATTCTATTATCACAAACACTAATGAAGGATCAAAGATGGATGAACAACACCATATCAAGTTTATGTTGATGCTCAGAAATGGTGTCTGTTCATCCATCACTGATCATTCATCCATCTTTGATACTTGTATCTGGGTTTCGAGTTGGATACAGTTATTCTATCATGACAAACAGGAATGAAGGATGAAAGATGGATGAACAACACCATATCAAGTTTATGTTGATACTCGAAAGTGGTGTCTGTTCATCCATCTCTCATCATTCATCCATCTTTGATACTTGTAGCTTTGTTATGAGTTTGATCATTTTACTAAGGTGTGGTTTGACTTACATAATATTTGTGTGGCAACTAAGGTGGGTTTGATCATTTATAAGGGGTAGGAGAAAGTATTAAAGGCATAACACTCAAAAGGACTAAAGGATAAAGGTAAAACTACGAATACTGTAGAAGGACCAAACTACATAAAAACTTGACTTTTCAAAAGTCAACCATCGCCACACTTCTACTTACACATCGCCACACGTCTACTTACACAGACCATACATACCACCGACTGAAAAGGCAAAAAACCACCTACATTGCTAACCCACTAGATAAACCAAACACAGACGGCAAAGATGAGTATCCAGGAGACAACACAGAAATTCCTCAGTCGGCAGAGTTTCTCCTTCTCAAGGAGGAGTTCAGCTAGGGTATCGGCTTGAGTAGCCTCTAGCTCATTTGCCCTGGCGACTGCGTCCATAGTATCCATGGTCTCGCTGATGAGGGCTTGTTGGCATTCATGCAACGCCGCCTCATTACGCTGGATATGCCTTTGCAAGTAGAGGAACACCTCCCTTGCTCTGGTGGTTTGTGGTGGATCCAACCACCCATTTATGGGACACCTGGATCCCTAAAAAATCAGAAAACAAACGTTTGAACACACTTAAAAGCTGACTCCAAGATGAAACTATTAACTAAACATGATAAATTAAAAAAATACAACCAGTAGAATGCTAGCCAACCTGAACAGGACATGCATAGTATCGCCTGCCAGCGTTGACATTATTCCAACAAGTTTTTACTACAGCTAGCCTACCACAAGCACAACGAACCATTATTAAAAGTAGATCGGAAAAATTCAGGATAAGATTTAGTTTTGGTAGAGGAGACTTTAGGGATGAGTGGTGAATATGAGTTGCTTTTATTAGGCTCTATTTACTGTCGCAGCCACAGAAAAGTGTATCGAGCAAGCTTTGAAATATGGAAATGTCAAAATTACCCTTGGACTAAAGACAAATGTAACGCCTTGAGATGTCCTTGACTAACGGCAAATGGTCAAAGGGACTTGTAGCGAGTGAAAACCTTGAAATAGGGACCCCCGATGATGAATATGCCCGGTTTCGTCCCATCGCGATCCTCCACTACAAGTATAGGGACCAAAGGTGTATTTTAGTCTAATGTTTATAAAAGTGGTAAAGTTTTGGAAAAAAAAAGGGTAAAGATTTAGCTTGTACACTCGGTTGTGTGCTCAACCGAGTTGTGTTTCCCGCTCTCCCCAACCGACGCCAA
Source organism: Chrysanthemum seticuspe (assembly GCA_019973895.1). Classification (NCBI taxonomy): domain Eukaryota; kingdom Viridiplantae; phylum Streptophyta; class Magnoliopsida; order Asterales; family Asteraceae; genus Chrysanthemum; species Chrysanthemum seticuspe. Next base: position 8,372,757 of record BPTQ01000006.1, on the reverse strand, counting down.
CCGAGTCCTCCACAACGGCTCAACCTTGCTCAACCGAAGCCTCCAACCGACGGCAACTGGCTCCATTGTGAGCAGCCTATTGATTCGTATGATCACTTTGTGGATTTATCGATTTACTAAAGTATATTCTAAAATACAAACATATGGATATCTTTAATAAGTTGATGATCACTAGATTTTCATATATATATTTTTCACCAAGTTCACACATAAGGAATAAACTTTATACTTTGCCGACACGTGTCCATCAGACACAACGTAAAATGTAATTAAGAAACAAAAAAATATTTTTTAATCAAAAATACATCAAATGAACATTCATTAAACTCTCAAATTATCTTAATTAAAAAAGTTGATATTAATTAAATTAAATCTTTCATATATAAACAGCTAAACATGTACCCGATAAGCATATATTAACAAAACCCCTAAAATTAAAGTGAATAATTTGGATTCACTTTACTAGCAACTCTTTTACCAAATAATATTTTTTTACTGAAAAACTCACACACATAAAATCAAAATCATATATAGTTGAACAATTTAATTTGCATCCCGACCACACTTTGATCATTGTATACTTAATTGGCAACAAACTGAAGGTTGATCAAATTCGATTGCTCCCATTGTATACTTGTATCGTTATCAAAGTAGTGAGTGGTGAATGACTCCGGGTAGGATGTGATGGAAATGGCGATAGTGAAAAAGATATGGGCTCAACAAGGATAAAGTCATAAAGATTAGGATAAAAAGAGGAAAAAGTTACGTGCATATATTTGTTAAGTGTATAAACTAATCGTATTCAATGATTTTTGTAGTTGTAGAGTTGCATCTACAAACTATATCACATGCAACAAAAGTAAAGTATAACAATTAGGCGAAGTTCTTTTCGTGGTATTGAACTTTCTTTTATCAAAGCTACTTTAATGTTTACAAAATCATTTTCAAAAAAATACGTAAAATTGTAATAATTCATCGCATATTGATAGGAATTGAGATATTTGAGCCTTTTATAATCTTGAAGTTGACCTACGATTTTTCTTCTACCATGGTTTTTAATTGAAACCAAAAAGATATCCACATATGTTCATTTTTTCGGCTTGTAGAGACACTACAAATGGTATTAGACCCATGGCCTCTTGAGGCGTGATGGGTCCGATAGCTCATGCATCTCATGAGATGTAAATCGTGGTTATATATACGTGCAGAAGACATAAGGATTTTAAGTGCGCGAGTTTGCAACAACTCATCTCATCTCAGCAAGAGATAAGATATTTGAGTCTTTTGTAAGTTGAGGTTGTGATATATTAGTATCCGTCTATAATGATTTATAGTAACTCAAAAAGGTACCCAAGTAGTTTATTGTTTCGACTCTTAAAGTACTCGCATAAACTAAAAATCCCAATAATTAGGAAAATGACCATTTTTAAATCGTCATATTTCTTATAGGGACAAGTTATCCACACCCTCCCATAGGGAGGGTATCTAATGATTTAGTGCATTGCGGGCTTGTACGGTGTGCATTGCGGGTTATACGATTTGACCAAAACTCTATGATGTGACAATATAGGAAGGGTATATATATGACATCCCTTCCCTATATTCGAATCTTTATAAGTATTAAAAAAATAGTTAAATCATAGGGTTCATATACTTCTATTAAAAAGTGTTTCAAATATATATTAAAAACTTTTGTGCGAAAGAAAAAAGCACCATGGCGTGACACAAACAAAACAAAGATACACGACTTTTCATATCATGGACCATGAAAATATGGTCCTTTCAAAACACTTTGTATTATTTTAAAAAGGAATATACGATTTAACTCGAAAGATACCTAATTTTTGTAGTAGTATTTTTGTAGGCTTCTCAAAATTCCTCATGTAATATAAATAAATACTTTTTAGTATGATGATTTTGCATCATTCAAAAAAAAAAAAAAAAAAATTAGATTGGCGGGAACATCTTGAATTCGGATGTCTTTTGACACCAGACATTGTCCACCACACAAGTAATAGTTCCGGCAACTCTTCTGGCCCAGTGGAGCACCAACTGAAGTAAGCACGAGCCAAGACTAAGACCCCTGAGCTCTAATTCCACAAAGTCTCTCCAGTGTGTCCATAGATTTTGCGGAGGTGGGTACCTATATGAAGTAAATGACAAATGATTTTGCATCATATCATGCATAAAAATCGTTTTATGTAAAAAAATAAAAATAAATAAATAAATAAATGACAACATAAGAGAATTTTGTGGATCAATATGAATATTTTCTAATTTGTTGACAAGTACTTACCTCTTTTTATTACGAGTAGTAATTATTGAGAGATATCGTTAAGTCAGGTTGTTGAATGATAATTAAGAAACTATGCTCGTTAAGCATGAGAGGATCTATAAAGATGAGATCATAAAACACGTGTTAAAATAGCTTTATTTTAGGAAAATCATTTTCTTTGATATCATTTTATACTATTGAATGATATAAACAATAGAAATTGATGAAAAATATAAGAATTTTTTACTCTTGGAATATTGCTCGTATCACACTCTTATACCGTACAGGCGTATACATTTAGTTGATCGGTTAATGAACGTTTTAAAAAAGCATATATGTCATGCGTGCGGTCAGTCACAACTCTTAACTAAAAGTCACAGGAAAAATTAGTTGGTGTGAAAAAATACACCATGTCAAGTCTTTTTCTCTTGTTCAAATCTTGTGAAGAGTAAATAATTTATCATTTTCTCTTAAAAGAGACTATATAGCATATTTAAACTTGTTTACTTCAAGGCTGTCAAGATCGCGTGTAAACTTGTAGGATCGTACGAGTTTACGTGTTTACCAGCTAAAACCTTGTAGGATCGCATATGTAGTAGGATCGTAAGTAAGATCGTGGGATCGCACGTAAGATCGTAGGATCGTCACGCGATCCGATTTCACCTTTTTTTTTTTTTTTTTTTTTTTTTTTTTTTTTTTTTTAACTTTTTCTATCTTTTAAGTCCATCTCACTTGCTTAGTCCAAAAAACAAACGTGTGTTTTACTAATGTCTAATAAGTAAACCACTGTTGTTTCATTTTCTAAATAGATTATAATTTATACATAGTTTTCTACTTTTCTAAATAGATTATAGTATAAAAGTTTTCAACAATTTAATTTACTTTACTTCATTGTGATTAAACTAATCAAAGGGTATGTTTTGAAATGACACTAATGAAGTGTTTGTTTCCCCTTGAAATCATGTAGATAGCTCGAATGTTTTGAGGCTAAATCATTTAACTATTGAAACTTGATTTTTGTGTGTTTTATTATTACTTTGGTGTTTGAAATTTGAACTTTATCATTTTCAAAAGGATATTATATGAATTTATCTTTGACTTTAGTAGAAATGTAAAACAGTTTGACTCGTTTATCATTTATTTTCAAACTATGACAAATTGGTAGGATCGTAAGATCGCGATCCGATCCTACGATCTCGATCTTGTAAAGATAAAAACGATCCCACACGAGATCGCAATCTTGACGGCCTTCGTTTACATTCTTCATTTTGATCCAAAATTTGTTTACTTTAATATCTTGTTTATATATGTGGAAAAATAAGTGATAGTGGACTTGGTTTCCAAAAAGATGGTCATAAGATAAGATAGAAATTTGTCGACTTTTGTGACTCCCTTTCCAATAATTTCTTGCTATTTACGCATATTTGACGTTTTCGACCAGTAGTATTTTAAAATTAAAATAATAATATAAAACTTTGACTACCAAAAACCAGTTCTGTAATAATTCTTCATGTTTAATAGTATAAAACTTATGATGGTGACTTAAAGCTGTTAAAACCACATATATAAATGATTTTTGTTAAAATCGTTACATATTCTATTTATATCTACAGTGCATTTAGCGCTTTCTATTTTTAGAAATATCATGTCCTACTATTCCAACCCTAATTATACTATTTAAACCCAAAAAATAAAAATTGGTCAACCATTAATTTAATTTTTTATTAAAAAAATAAATTGTTTTTTCCTCAGTCAAACATGAAAATAAAAAAGTTATTTTCATTAACACATATTTATATCTTCTCTGTCACCACATGAATTACTACAATTTAAGTTCCAAAACAGAAAGATCCTAACAGAAAGATCTTATATGAACCTAAGACCCTAACCCACACACACACTCATGAAAAAACATAACTTTAAGTTCCAAAACAGAAAGATCTTATATGAAGTGACGATTTAAACACATAAAAAAATATTTTAATCTTGTCAAAAGAGCCAATGGTGGTGGTCGACGCAGCCGGAAAAGGTGGATCAGGGCGATGGTGTGCGGTTGTGGGCAGCCCTTTAAGAGATCATGTAAATTAACTATGGTGATATAGAATTTAAAAAGAAGAAGATGAATATGTGAAGAAGAGAGAGAAAAAGAAATAATAAAAGAGGTGTTTGCACTTGCAGGCACATTTATGAAAAAAAAAAAAAAAAGAAAAGAAAAGAAGATAAAAATACTTTGATATATGTGAAAGTAAATTAAAAAGTGAAGCTTTTTATTGTTTTTGAGCTTTTTCAATGATGATCAATTATTGTTTAATTAATATGGGTATTGTTAGTGGGATTAATTCGTTCATTTAGCAGACCCCTAATTTTATACAAGTTACAAAATTCAAATCAGTATGCATTTTAAATTTTGTAACTACTAAGAGTATATATAATGTATCAAATTTTTAAGACTTGATGCATTTAATGCATATGACATTTAATAGGCAAAGCTTGGATGAAAGACTTGATATATATCAAGTCTTTGAATAAAAGCTTTCACTGCAATGCAAAAAACCCATTCAAAAGACTTTTTAGAATAGTAAAAAGCTTTTAACCATTTGAATTGCGGATGCTCTAACTATGTCATTAAACTATTAAATATTTATATTTACACCATCAAAATCATTTAGTTCCATTAATAATTAAAGAAAAAATTACACGTTTGGTCCCTATGGTTTGGCCAATATAACAACTTTAGTCCCTAAGTCACTTTTATTACACCACCAGTATCTAATTTTGAAACTATGCACACTTTTGGTCCCTAAAATAGACGGACGTTTATTTGGCTCGTTATCTCATTAAAAGACAAGGGTAAACTTGTCTTTTCAACTCATCCTTTAATAATAGACAACCACCCTCGTTGACTTATTATTTCCCTCCCATTTCTCTACACTGCTACCCAAATAAACCCAAAACCCAAATCCGATCAATTATAAACCCTAGAAATCAAACCCCCAAATTGATCAGCTGAAATTAAATAAATGGTTGGTAATCACTGGAGAATACGAGAGAAGCATGAAGGAAATGGACCCCTGAAAGCATACGGTAAATAAACCATGAAATCTAATGTGTTAAATAATGTATTTCATTGACATTACCTTGGAAACATGATATTAATTGTGGTTTTGTTATTGCATTTTCAGAAGGACACCCTACTATGTTTTCTATGAAAATACATCATGCTGGAAAGTTTAAAGACCATGATGAAAGGAGGTATGTTAATGGTTTGGTTTCGTATGTTGATGGGTTTGATATGGATGAGTTTTCTGTACATGAGTTGAATGATGTAATGGCTGAATTAGGTTATGTCAATGAGGAAGAAGTTATTTACTATCATTATCTGATTCCTGGTACTGATTTAGAATTTGGACTAAGAGCTTTAGGAAATGATGTTGATGTACAAGGTTTAGCTAGGTATACAAAGGACAATAAGTTGATTAAGGTTTATTGTGAACATGATGTATCAAAACTGCTCATTCATTTGATCCCCACAGTTAGAAGCTCTGTTGTTATTGAAGAGCTACCCTCTGAAACTCCCATTCCCTCCCCAGCCAAAAAAAAGTCCCCATAAAAAAAAATCATGTTGTTAGAATACCATAAACCCTCTACCCCTGCTACTACTAATGCCATTCCCACTCCCACCCCCACCATTGCTACAACCACTGCCATTCCAAATCCCACTCCCACTCCCACTCCCACCATTGCTACAACCACTGCCATTCCAACTCCCACCCCCACTCCCACTCCCACCATTGCTACAACCAGTCACAGTATTCCTACTCCCAATGATAGTGTACATGAAACTGTGGACTCTATTGTTGAAGAACTTTTGAACATGAATGATTATAATTTTGATCCTTTTGATGATAATTTAACTGAAAGGTATAATGAAAGGGTGAATGAAGGGTCAAGTGTTCATGTGAATGAAAGGGTGAATGAAGGGTCAAGTGTTCATGTGAATGAAAGGGTGAATGAAGGGTCAAGTGTTCATGTGAATGAAAGGGTGAATGAAGGGTCAAGTGTTCATGTGAATGAAAGGGTGAATTATAATGAGAGTTTTGAACCTTTAGAAACATTGGTAGAGCATGATGAACCTTGTGAAACACTGGATGTGGAAGACTCAGATCATGATGATGATAGTAGTAGAGATGACAGAGATCACTTTGATGATGAAGAGAACAATGTAGAAGAAGTTAATGTTGATATGCATGATTACCATTTTGATATAGATGAAGATGTTGAGTGGGTGAGACATACAGGCAGTGTAGAAGAAGATGATTGTACACCAATAGCAGAAGATGTTGAGGTGGTAGATAATGAAATTCTTGAAAGTGCTTCAGATGAGGAACAAAATCATATTGAAAAGATTAGGAGAAGGAAGCTTAAAGAAATCCAAAAGGCAAATAAAAATGCAGATAACATTGTGTATAAGCATTACTTTTATCATGGTCAAACTTTTTCTAGTGCTGCTGAAGTGAAAGAGAGAGTGAGGCTGCATTCTATTGAAACTAGGAGAAAGTTGCAGTTGATAAGGAATGATAAGGCTAGGGTTAGGGAAAAGTGTATGGGCAAAATTCCAGTGTTCACACTAGAAGGTGATGGGCCTAATGAGACTGTAGTAAAACAGAAAGCAGCAAAGCCCAAAGGCAAAACAAGAGTTGGTCCTAGTAAGCCCAGTAAGAAAGGTATTACTGTAGGAGGTAGAGGCAGGCCCAAACCACTAGAAGAAGATGAATGTCCATGGGTATTATTAGTGTCTAGGGTTAAGAATACTGAGACTTGGGAAGTTAGAACATATGTAGACAACCACAAGTGCCTTCAATCAAGAGAAATAAAGGCTTGCACTGCCCAATTCTTGTCTAAGGGTATCATTGACCAAATTGAGAAAAACCCAGATGTTCCAACAAGAGCTCTTCAAGACCAGTTGCAGAAGCAATATGAGGTTGGTGTGTCAAGGATGAAAGCTTTTAGGGCTAAAACCACTGCACTCAATCAAGTTAAGGGAGATTACAGTGTACAATATACAATGTTGAGGGATTATTGTTTAGAGTTGAAAAGGGCAAATCCTGATACAACTGTTAAGATTGAAGTTGAAAGAGCCACAGATCTTGAACTAGAAACAAGAGTTTTCAAGAGGATCTACATATGTTTAGGTCCATTAAAGAAAGGTTTCAAAGAATGTGGAAGGGATCTATTAGGCCTTGATGGTGCATTCATGAAGGGACCATATTCTGGACAGCTTCTGACTGCTGTGGGATTGGATGCCAACAATGGCATATATCCAGTAGCATATGCAATTGTGGAGAAAGAAACTACCAGTTCTTGGACTTGGTTTTTGGAGTGTCTAGGTGATGATCTAGATCTGAGCAGGGAATCTAACTACACTTTTATAAGTGATAGGCAAAAGGTAAACATTTGACTTTTTATTTCAACTATGGTCCCTATTCAGGGAATCTAATTACACATTTAATACACATTTAATATTCTAACATTTGTGTATTTCCTATAGGGCCTCATACCTGCAATGGCTAAGGTATTTCCTAGTGCAGAGCATAGGTTTTGCCTTAGGCATATACATGAAAATATGAAGCTCAAGTGGAATGGACAAGCATATAAAGATCTGCTCTGGAAATGTGCAACTGCAACAACAGTATTTCATTTTGATCATGCAATGGAGGAGCTGAAGAAGTTTAATAAGGATGCATTTGAATGGTTAGCAAAAATTCCTGCTGATTCTTGGTCCAGATCCCATTTTTCAGGTAATATTTGTTGCATTTTAATTAAGTAGCTCATAATTATAGTTAAATAGTTGTTGCTGTTTACTTAAGTAGTTTAAATATATTGATTACAGGTAGAGCTAAATCTGATGTATTGTTGAACAATATGTGTGAGGTTTTGAATGGAAAAATATTAGATGCTAGGGATGCACCTATAATCAGTGCCTTAGAATACATTAGACAGTACTTGAGAAGGAGGATTGTGAATGTTCTAGGTGTTATAGCAAAAACAGATGGCCCTCTCACCCCTACTGCATCTAGAATATTGAAAGGTGCTATGGACCAAGCAAACAATTACTCAGTGGGTTGGAATGGGGGGGAAGAATATGAGGTAAAGGGACCACATGGTGATCAATGTGTGGTGAATGTGGCTAGAAGGGTTTGTAGTTGTAGGAGATGGGAATTAACAGGCATCCCCTGTGTACATGCTGTAGCAACCAATTACAACATGGCACTTAATGGGATTGAAGTGGGTATACCAGAAGAGTGGGTCCATAGGTGTTATTGGTTAGCTACTTGGAAAAAGGCATACAGTCATACTATTGGATGTATAAATGGTAAGATAATGTGGAAGAAATCCCAAATTCCTACAAAACTGATTCCACCTAAGCATCATTCACAAGTGGGTAGGCCAAAGAAGAACAGAAGGAAAACAAATGAAGAGAAGTCAATGGTGAGTGGTGGAAAACTGTCCAGGGCATATAAAACTGTTACATGTATGAAGTGTGGAAACCTTGGCCACAACAGCAGATCTTGTAAAGGCCAAAAAATGAAAGAAACAGGGGCACCATCTACTCATGCTGATACAGGTTCATCAAATGCTAGGAAAAGGTCTGCATCAACACAACCTACTGATGCAAGTGCCCCAAAGAAAAAGAAACCTTCTGTTGGAAGTGGGACCTCAAAAAAGAGAGCTGCAGGTGGTGGTAAAGGACCACAAAAGAAGAAAAAGAATGGAAAAGGGGTGTTAGTCTGATGTATGCTTAGTCTGATGTCTGTTTATGTACTCAACTTTTGGTTTTTGCTATGTAACTTTTGGTGTCTGTTTGTGTACTCAAATACTTATGTTCTGATTAAGTTTGACTTGCATTAGTCAAACTTGATTTACTTAATGCTATGTAAGACTTTTCTTGACATATCACTTTATGCTATGTAAGACTTTTCATGATATCAATTCTTTCTTGACATATCACTTTTCAGTACAACAAAGTTAATGTTGACTTTTTAAGTCAAACAAAAGGCAAAACATAACAAAAGTGCACCATTGTAGAAAAATTATACCAAATACATGTCACAAAACATATCTTACATTAACCCAAAAGACAATACAAAGAAAACCTAACCAACAACCATCTTACAACAACCATACTTACCCAAAACATATCTTACATGGGTTAATCTAAAACATTCATTAACCCAATAGGTAAATGACCACAACACAGAGAAAACCTAGCCAACTAAACATCAAATACATCTTGGTCTTTCTAAGTTCCCTTGTCAATTCTTCAATGGCAGTTTCATGCCTATTCCTAGCCCTTAACAATCCAGGTATAATTTGTACAGCACGATCACACATTGGTGGATCAACCCAATCAATCCACCCACATCGTGATCCCTGTTTGGGGCAACTGTAGAAACGCCGACCTGGGTGAGACACTGTCCAAGAAGTCTTGACTATGCAAACTCGTCCACATCTTCAGAATACCATGATTGACGAAGACTTTAGGTGTTCTATGATTTTTAATTTGATTATGTGAGATCTAGGGTTTTTTAGTTGGGAATGTCACTTTGGGAGGGTTTTTAATTTGGGTGTTCTTGGTTATCTGGTTTCGTTTTGGGCGGGGAGGGTATGATAATAAATAGGGTGGGAGGGAAAGTGGGTAAGGAGTTGAAAAGACAAGTTTACCCTTGTCTTTTAATGAGATAACGAGCCAAATAAACGTCCGTCTATTTTAGGGACCAAAAGTGTGCATAGTTTCAAAATTAGATACTGGTGGTGTAATAAAAGTGACTTAGGGACTAAAGTTGTTATATTGGCCAAACCATAGGGACCAAACGTGTAATTTTTTCATAATTAAATGTTCCCAGTTCCCACAATTTAACTCTTCCAATAACATTTATTTATTACAAAATTAAACTTATTGTTTCATGACCAAATAAATGTGACAAAAAAATAAGTCAAAAAAGGCGCCAACAAATATGTTTTGTTGCACAGAATCATACACACCACATTAAAACCTAAGTATTAAAATAAATAAAAATCTATAATGTTCAAAAAAAAATAATAAAAAATAAATAAATAAAAAAATAAAATCTCTACTCTATATAAAGGAGGAATGTTTGTTTGAATCACATTTCCCCTCAAAATTTTTAAAAAATGACACGTGGCACCTAAACTCCCCAAAACTCCTTGAACCGTTCGATCATCATATTATTTCTCAAAGCATTAAACACATCCGGTTTCAAAACATATTCTTCAAGAAATACTCTATCAAATTAATTGCTCCTAATTCAAAATCTATATCCAAAATTAGAGAACATAGGCTATCAAAATCAGATCCATAATCAAACCTAATTTTGTACAATTCCCCCAAAATCAAATCCCCCAATCGAACCCTAACTTTGTACAATTCTTCCCAAATCAAACCCTAATTTTATATTATGGCACATGAATATGTGTTCAGCAACAATATTATGAACAATATTGTATGGATTCCTTATGTTAATCAAACCCGGTAGTTAATGAATGAAATATCATCAAGTAAATTATATGGATTCGTTTTTGCGATATAATGTTGGTTTCGTTTTGAGGATTAAAAGGAAGTGCGATCCGGTGGAATACGTGAGTCGATTATTATCGAAAAATTATTCCAATGACCTAATTGACGCCTGATTCATGGTACTATGAATTACAGGTTATTAATCTTATTTTGATAAAAAAAATTATCTCAATTACATGTTTTTATTTTAACTTGGCTCATGATAATGAATCATGTATTTATTTATTTTTTTCTTTTTGATGATAATATAGAGGTTGTTTGGTATTGCATATTTTGATTTATATTTTGCTTTGATTTAATTTTATTTTCATTGTTTCTGTAAAAATATTTAGGCTTTGAATGATCTATTTTTTTTTAATTGCAGGCATGCTATAGATTGAGGATTAAACCTTCAAGAATTTCTTAATTGTTTCAGGTTGTTTTATCACCATGATTTGTTTATTGATTGAATGCATTTATTTTTTATTTGTGTTGCTTTTTAAATCTTTATATGTTGTTTATTGATGGGATCTTATGCATGCGTTTAGTGTTTGATTATATTTGTATGAACACAAAATCTGTGTCTATGCTTAATTTAATTGGGTTTGAAATCATTGTTATATACCTATTGTTTGAACGCTTTAAGTGTTTGATGAAATGTCTATGAGAAAAATTGTGCAACGTTATGCTAGAGTTGTGCAGATTCTATAGTCCTATTGATAGCGTTAATTAAGAATCATGAAATGAGATTAAAATAGTCATTATGCTTCGGTTCATGTAATTTGCAATATTTTTATGAACTATGGCCCGATCAATTTGAGTACAAGAAAAATGTTGGTTGGGTCATGTGTCATTCCTGGTTCATTTGGTATATTGACTGGTGATATAGCCCTAAACTCAATATCTTATATTTTGTATATTAGTCTTTTATCTATGGTATATTTCACGTATAGTGGGTAGTCACCTAATTTAGTAATTAGACGCATATATTGTTTTCATGTTCACTAAATTCCTTTCAATATGCATTACTTGAATTATTGTTTAAATAAATGGTATCTTTTTCCTCAAGGAAAAACACCCTGCTCACACTCATTGTCACTATCGATGTTACCCAATAAAGTGCCCCTATACGTAAGTACAATACTCCTTCAGTATGTTGCTTTTAAATACCAGTTCCACGACGCTAATTCTTGCTGTCTTATGTGCGTTACAACCAATACTTATATAATGATACAAACTTTAGCCCCCGACTGTGGTCCCTCTACTCAAAAGCTTGATCACTTCAAAGGGTGTAGATGCCAGCACTAGATTGGATCATATTACCCGTCAATGTTCGCGAAATTATTTGTGTACGCTTTCTAATTGCCGCATGTTATATCTATGTCGTTTTTAAATTATACTGAACAATGATAATTATACTAATTTTTTAAACCAGGTTGTTGTCTTTTTGTAACGAATGCTGGTAGGAACCAACAAAAAAGTAGTTGCAACTCCCATTGGAATATCGACCGTGTAAACTCTATGGCTAAAGGTAAATTTTTTCTTTAGTTGATTTGCGAAACCGCCACGTCAGTGATTATTTAAAAAAACATTACTTTAGCCATATTTTAAATTTGTGATATTTATATTGATCTTAAATTTAGCTATATTTATATTGATATGATTTTTTTTAATCAAAGCATCCGAGTTAGAGTATCTGCTTTTTTTTGTGTCGATCATGACTGCTTACAAAGGATTTTCATATACAATTAGATTACTTCTTTTTTGGGACGCCAACCAAGGAAAACAAAAAAAAGAAGGTACTTACCTATTTCTTATAATTCATTATTCAACATTTAAAAATCCCATAATACAAGTTAACTTTGAGATGAATGACGATAATCCCAAATATATATGTAAGGGGGTGTGTTCAGGAAATAGCTTGTGCTCTTAAACAAAAGTTGATAATTTATTGTAAGAAAAACAATTCAGGGCATCGTGTTTGGCTGTATAAAAACCAAGTAATGAGATAAGCAGTTGTTCAAGTGTTTCAAAATTATAATAACAAACTTATAATCTATTGTTAGTAAAGCAAGTCAGAAGATAGTGTTTGGCTATATAAAAATGAAGTAAGTAGATAAACTGTTGTTTGAGTGTTTGGCTATTCTGATAAAAACATAGAAATCATAAGTAGTTTAAACTATTTATTTACTAGAAATAGCTTATTGCATCATATATGAAGTAGATCATCCAGATTCCTTAACCAAATAGTGATTCCTATTTGCAAGATTCGTTATCTCCAGTTGTTGTACATATAGCATTTGAGACCTTCCGTGGAGTAAGTTGTCACACACTACAACCATGCTCCTTGAATTTCATTCCCCTGTAAGAACTTTATCCGTGTACATTGCTTAACAATTGTATTGGTTTTTATGTTAATAATGAATATCTAGAATAAACATGTTCCAGATTGACCTATAGTCCTTTATAATAGATAAGAATCCACATAGTTTTACATATATTGCTTCTGAAGGTATTTGAGCAATATATTGAAAACTTAATTACGATTCAAACCATAAACTGTATTATTGGGGTTAATAATTTACCACATGTGTATTCACAGTTGCTTTAGTTGTTGCATTTAAGCAGTTTCTTACTTTTGTCCCTCAATATGTTTTTGTGTGTTTTTGACTTTTATGCGACTAACTGCTGAAAAAACCCTTTCAGGCTCATGATCATAGAAGCAGCTGTAACTAGAAAGAATGAAAGGAAATGTTGAGCAATACTTCGTGAATAGTAAGGTGGCAAGATGAGTGGGTTGTGCGGATTGATTTAAAGGTCAAAACAGGTTCACGTAGAAACGGGCACCTTTAGTACAGGTCAAAACACGCTGCATCAGGAAGGGTTAGGACTGAATCACAAACAATACTTTGTCCATCTTTTATATCTGTAAATTTTGATTAGGTAAAAAATATTTATCTAAATCTTTGATTAAGATTGTTATGGAGTATGTTTACTTTAGAATGACTTTAAAAGACTTTCAACCCGTTTTACCAGCTCCCCTTTTAGCGAAAGAAACAATTATTTAACGCGTTTGAGATACAATACATCTTTAACATTGGTTTTTTTACTAAATTTATATCGAGTCAATAGACTTTTTATATTTTAGACACATGATATAAAACATAAGCTTTTTATAAAATTTAGCTTGTAGTCCAGATCTTTTTTACTAATAGACATATTTTAGACCTGAATTTAGTGTTTCCAAATGAAAATTTGAAGTTTTTTAAGAACTCTTACAATTATAACTGGATATCACATTGGTAGAAGTGAGTTTGAGCCTAAAGAAAGATTGCTTTAGGTTACTAATACAAGTTTTACTTTTTGAATATTATGTATAATTAGAAGGAGTTAATTTATAAAGGGTTAATGACATGTAATAGTAACGTACTTTTCCATTTGTTCCATTATCATGTACGAACCCACAATAATACACCAATACCCATACAACTTTGTTTGTTTTGTGTTGATATCAATAAATTCACGTTTTTTACCTACAAAATTCAGGGCACGCGACAGATGTAAATGCCACGTCATTTTTTGTACCTTTGATTTCCACGTCAGCCTCCTAGTACATATTATAAGTGTTCTTACCCAAATTGAAATACCTACAACCCTAACACTTTAAACCTCAAATTGAAACACATACAACCCAACCCCAATTGCACTAAATTAAAACATGTCTTCTTCTTCTTCTTCTTCTTCAAATAAGTACTATGGTCAATTTCCCACCTTATGTAACTGCAAAAATTCATTGCCTTTGGTTCTTCAAAAATCCACAACTTTGAGCCACCCTGCAAGACGATTTCTTTGATGCCCTAATCCAAGTGTAAGTGGTTTGTTGTTAATATTTGATTTTGATTTGTCTTTAATTTTGAATTTTGTCATTGCTTTAATTTTGACTTTTAATTTTGACTCTTTGATAATTTTAGTGGTCTGGAAATCAATGCAGCACTTACTATTTTGTTGATGTTGAATTGCTAAGTGATTACTACAAATATGAGATGTATAATTTGATGCAACAAGCTGGAAGACAAAAGCAAGAAAAGCAGACTAGTGAGAACACTCAGATTGCAGAAATTGGAAATGAGATGCACTTGTTGAAGACAAGATGTCCCTTTCAAGAAACACCCATCAACACCAATCACCTTTCTGCAACCCTCATTCCATCTATCTTTCAAAGTTGCATTAACATGAATATACATGACTATACAGATTCACAATTTTTGAAATAAGTTAACAGACTTGAAAAATGTTAGAAACTATCCTTTGAAGCAGACATAAAACCTTTTGAAGTAGGTTTTACCACCTGAGCCTTCATCAACATCAAGCTTAACAGTTGATCCAGGGTTAGTTTTGAATAATCTGGCTTTGTAGTCCCATATTTTACCATAGTGTTCTACTAACCCACTATCATACTCATATAAAGCTCTTTGTTTTGCCCTTCTAACTTGTCCTATGCTGACATTGATCAAGAATTTATCCCTAATCTGGCTTTGTAAATCTCTATAAGTTATCTTAGGATAACTAACAATCTCTCTAACATAATGACTTGCAATCCATTCGTATGTGACCAATGACCCAAAATCAAAGACCCTAGCACAATTGTGATATAGAATTAGAGTCTTTATATGAAAGGATGCCTTATTCTGCATCCATGAACCCCATAACCGAAAGGTGCAGAAATTACATGATTTTTTCTTAGAAGGTTACATTGACATATGAATTCCACTCCCAGTCCACTTCTTTTTACCCTCTGAAACTTTATCTTTACCCTTACCCTTTGGTGCAGTCTCTTAACCATAACCCTTTGGTGCAGTCTCTTTACCCATACCCTTTGGTGCAGTCTGTTTCAATTTCTTCCTACCTTACTAGCACACCTTCCCTCTTCAACATTCCTACCACACAAAACAAGTAATGATTTATAATCATTCCTTTTGTACTAAAGTTGATAGCCATTAGCTACACCATAATTGGCCAATATAATCTTCATCTTTTCATGATCTTTAAATCTCATTCCTAAGATGGGAACCATTTCATTCCATGGCTGGTTTGGATTAAAGTCAGGATAGACTACTCAAGGTTTTACTTTGTAAATAAGATCCACATTTTGATCCTCAATTTCATCTTCTACAAGTACTTTTGTATCCCCTATTTTTCATTTGTACCAAATGTGTTCCTAGTGGTTATGTTAGGTTCTGTTTTGCATAACCTATTTAAAAAGGGATCACTTGTGCATCTATGGGTATGATAACTTCTTCTTCTTCTACATATTGTGGTTCAACAAAGGCGGATATATCATCTAATTCACACTCATCCTCATCAGAATCCTCTAAATCAGCATCATCTTTTGCAAACAAATCATGGATATCATAGCCATGATGTTCAACATATACATCAATTTCCCCACCATTGCCAAAGCTACTGCTATAAAATCACCAAACTGTTGTTCATTTTTTAACTCCCTAATCCCATCACTTAAGTCACTTCCAGAGAGACAATAGAAAAGGCCAACATAAGGGTATTCAATAGAACAACCGATAAAATCAAATAACTTACCATATGTCATGTATTCAAAATCCAAATCTTTCATTATATCTTTGTTGCCCTCAGTATACTCTAACGGAGGCCCAATAAAGAGTCCATCATGATAAAACTTAACTGTTAGGATAACCATTCTGCAATAAAAACAAAAAAAAAATCAAAATTTAAGGTTACGGGTTATAACAACAAATAACACAAAATTTAATTGATTAAAGGCATTAATAACTTAATTAAAAGACTTACCTTTAAAAAGTCCAATGAAATTTAACGAACTTGGGGAGATCAATTTTAGCTTTAGAAAATTAGGGTTCATAATGTGCGGGTTTGATATGTGTGTGTGTTTTGCGTTAATATATGTGTGTGTTTTGTGACTTTCAAGTCAACATCTTGAACAAATGGGAATATCTAACATTTTAAAGTTAAAAATAAAAATAAAAATCCATGTATTGTTTTTTACCGGTGTAGCCGGTTGCCTATGAAGCCACGTAAGCAAACGTATGACAATGAAAATAATTTATAAAGTTGGATGGGTATTGTTGCATTATTATTGATTCAAATATGATAATGAAATAAATGGGAAAGTATGTTGCTATTATATGCCATTAACCCATTTATAAACAGTCAAAGTAGGGACTTGGATATGAAGTTGGAGATCATGTACACATGAATCTATGAGGATTTTTCAAGTGATGTATGATCATACACAAAATAGTATTATATGCTCTTTGGGTTAAAATCATCAAAAACAAAAACATTTGACTTTTTAGTAAATGTATTGACTTTCATCAAATTTATTGATTTCTTTTCTTCATTGTAATGAACATATAGTGTTTACTGGTATTGTCAAATAACAAAAAAAAATAATAATAATAAAAAATAAAAAAATAAAAAGTGCTGAAGGGCTTCTTATGACAAAGCACTATATTTGTAATAATAAACCTTGGTATTTACTTGGGTCAAAACCGGGTCAAGAAGATGACCAATGAAAAAAACTGAAGTTTTGCTTTTTCACATTTTGACCGCATTAGATTTAAAACAATTAAGTGTATTTCAAAGTTAGTTTTGCCGACTACACTTGAAGCCACCCAACAACATTTTAAATACCTATTTAACCACTCTGCACCAATGTTTTAAAAACCGAGTTTTTAATTGACACAGTCGAGTCACCGGGCACCGGTTCGACCGTCAAGTCAACCCGGTTTTTCGTTTATTATTTTGTTTTCGACTGGGTCAACCCGGTTTTTATAAAAAAAATTGAAAAAAATCAAACCCGGCCGGGTTTCAAGACTCGGGTTACTCAAAACCCGGCGGGTCTAACCGGTTAACCCGGTTTTAGAAACCCGGGTTTTTTGACCTGTTTTTTTGGCCGGGCACCGGGTTTAAAAACATTGCTCTGCACTCTCAAATATATGTGTTAGTTTTATGGCCAAATATGTGACAAATCATAAATATACCTCATTCAAATCAAGTTAGCACTACTTTGATTAATTTGTTTGAAATGTAGATCAAATACTCGTATAAGACATGACTAGAAGAGACTTAGGGGGTGTTTGCCTTGCGTTTCACTTTTGGCCACAAAACCACGTTTTCAAAAAGTGACTCTGTAACACCCCAACCCGACAAGGGTAAAGATATCACAATACGGTTTCATATCAGAACTTCTAAATAATATACAATAGCGAAAACCTTACAAAATACTCAAAAGAAAACATAAATAACTAAACTTCAAAATAAATCTAAGATCTCTATGGTCAAATCTTGCTCTCGTCTCTACTCTCAACCCAGATCAGCTATCCCATAAGCTTATCTTGAATGCTTAAAATACCTGCCGCAGGAAAAGAAAATGCGGCTGAGCTTACAAAGCTCAGTGAACAGATATAACGAAAACAAAAACCAAACAATACAAATATACAAATAACGAAATCAAAATAAAATAATAACGAGGGATCTTTTAGGATTCTGCGGAACTCAAACATACAGAGATCCAAACAATCACATAACAGTTTAAACATCTCATAGCACATTAATGACACAAACACGAACACATCAAAACCATCAAACACTTAACATATCAAAATAATAGATTACATATAAACCAAACGAAAAGTCTAAAGCTAACAGAAACACTTTCTAAAAAAATAAACATGGCATTCAACAAATTAATTAAACTTCACTTAACACATTTAATTCAATATTGCAGCAGCGGAAATAGCAGTCCAAATCATGGCAGTCTCACAAACAAATAGGAACATAGTAGACAACCATAATTAAATATACCAAACAAAACATAGCATAACCATCAACAACTATCAAAACAGATATCATAAGCTAAACCAGTTCTCAAATCAAATCCTAACATCAGCAGAGTTCAAACATGGCAGTTCACATAAGCAATAAAACACTAACGTAACATCAAAGCTCACAAAATTAACTGATCAAATTATACATAGCAAACTTCTAGAATACTCACTTTCACACTAGCACATACATCTTACAGATCAACGAATTCACATAACGATAAACTAACATAACATCAGATAACAACATGTGAATCATATTAAAACATATTAATCATAACCTAGCATAGTAGACGGTATTCACATAAACATACAAAAGCATACACATGTATAATAACATATAATAAGCCCAGCACACAATCAATAACACTTGATCATACCAAATCATAATCAGAATACTTAACATAGAAATAACAAATAAAGATTTAGTTAACTACCTCGAGCCCAGAACATATCATATCAAAAACATCATAACTATATAAAAACAATCTCAACATAATACGGAGTAGCGAGCTCCCAGAGTTTTATGAAGATGCGTATTGCACACGACATCATTCATCTAAACAAATCATATCAGACAACAGATCAGATCTAGGATGCATCCATATGCCCCACAAACATACATTGGTCATATAATATGACTTGAGCTCATAACAGATAACAAATAAGGGACGTGGCAGAACTTCACTCTACTGCCCTAGAGTCATGTCAGAGGTGCATCACTGACACGGACATGGAACCCCCATGACTAGGTATTATTTGGCTCGGGTGTCAAACTATCTTAGGTCAAACCAAATTTCAATCATGACATACGTCTTAATCAAACACAAAGTTCAGCAAAGGACATATCAATAACTCATATCATAAGGTTCACGTTCAAATATAATAAGGTTCAACCATTATACATATCAAAGTTTTCCTAACGTCAAATTCAAATCAGGTATCTCATAGTTCAATAAAACATAAGTTAGATAAGCAACAGATCACACAATCAGGAAAGGGTTCATAGCAATGGCATCGGAAACCCTAATAAGTAAAACAGGAAAGCTAACGAAAAGAACGTCTTAAGGAACCTTTACTAAGAAGGTCAGAATATATGTACGATATCGTAAGTGTCTTAAAGTAAGACAGAATATCCGTACCTTAAAGCAATTGAGAGAAAAGTAACGAATGTAGGAATATGAAGATGTAACGTCACGTCTCCTTCAACGAATCTACACGGATTATGATTTATTTAATACTTATTAGCATCATTAATGTTATAACGGATTTATCGCATTAATACTTTTAGAGTTGTCAGAATATTCTCATTTTAGTGACAGACGGAATTACAACATTTTAGAGTATAAATCATTAATTAGCCAAACTTAAGATTACAAATTACACCCTTGACATCTTTAATTTCACGATCTAATCTTACTTTATCAGATTTTACTATTTTAGCCCCAAAGGTTTTAGAATTTACAAAACGTACCCTAATAAATTAAATACAATTTGAATGGCCCTCTAAATATCCAAAATGACATGTTTAACCCCCACACTTATTTTTATACGTTTAGTACATGTATTTTACTGTTTACAAAAATAATCCCTTAAGTTTCATATTTTACAAAACCAACCCGAAACTTTTATTTAGGACCGAACATACATAATTCAAGTACAAACACTAAACCTAAGTTTAACCCATCATTAGCTCATCATTATTACTTCATTAATTACCCTTAATGATGACAAGCAAACCCTAGTTCATGCAAACCCTAATCGTCCCTTTATAATTCTTTCCTTTTTTTTTATGCGTTATCGAACAAGAAAACCCAAGACAATTTACACAAGCTTCGAATTCACAATCATGTATTTTATTCAGGTTGTATAACATGTAAGAGCTTCTGGAAAAATCAATTCATGGTCTCAAAAATTATTATACGCTCATTCGTTATTTTTATACGCTTTTAGGGTTTTAATTCCAATTAATTCCATACGACTTATTAAACATGCATGGCTAATTTTTACGTGTTATATATGACTTGTAGGACTGAAAGTAACATTAGAAACATACCCTTGATGAGCTTTGGTCGTTAAAACAAAAGAACACAAAAGCTCCACTCGCCGAAACCCTAACTAACCTAAAAACTAACCACGATCGAAACAGCAACTTAGAGCCTCGAACACGATTTTTCCCACCTTCTTCACCTTCAAACTCGTCCAAGAAAAATAGCTTCAGGCCTTGGAAACTGGAAGTCGAACTTTGTAGGGTTTTTGAAGTCGGTTTAGGTTTATTCGACTATTAGGGATAGATTAAACCGAATATTATGTATTTATATAATTTTCCAATTTTCTTGTGGGCTTCATATTGTAATGGACTTGAAATAAATAAAATCTTAATTTTACAAACTTGTATTGGGCTTTTATTAATTAAATTCTTTTATAAACCAAATAAATATATTCGGCACTTTATAAAAAAAATACAAAACGAATTTTATAAAGTTATAAACTATAAAAATTACCTTTACAAAGTCTTTAATATTTATTTGGATCATGTGTGATATTTCTTGTAAGCTGCTGAATTTACATAGCTTATTTGGTATTCTGTTAATTAATTATTCTTACTTTTAATCATAAGGGTATTTTGGTCTTTTTGTGAATTTTAGAAATTCAGGTATTACAGACTCCTTCCCTGCTGCCACAAAACGCAGTTTTGGAGGATGTAAACGACGTTTTCAAATGCACACCCAAACACTTCAAATATATTATTTCCGGTTCGCAAACGCAATAAGTAGATAATCTGCTCCACAACGCAATGCTAAACACCCCCTTAATATGTTTACGGACGTTATATGAACATATTATGCTGAAGTAAAATATGATGATGATTAGTGTTTGCAATGGAAATATATGTGTATGTCGAAGTAAAATATGATGTTGATTAAGCGAAGACCCTTGGAATAATTGACTAGGAGTTGACTAACTTATCTCTTTATCATTGTTGACAACCGAAGTACATTTCAAATGGAAAGATCTCTTATTATTTTACACACGGTGCGTTTAAAAGGAAAATATCTTTTGTGTGTCAACTACATTACTTATTTTATCATTTTGCACCATTGTAAGAATACCACTGAAACTATTATGTATACCATTTCTTTTATATAGTTGCCTTTATGTAAAAACCCTTAAGAAATTAAAGTAAAAAAGAGGAAAGAGTTGAAGGGCTTGTCATGCCATTACCCTTAATTCGTGAACATTGATTTTTATTCTCGAAAACCATAAGGAGACAAAAGATCGATCAAGAAAGATTTTGTCAAACGACAAGGTGTTATTGATCTTCAAATTAACCAAAAGGAGCATGCAGACCCAATTGAAGTTAAATCATTGTTGTACATTTGGTTAATTGTTATACATTAGGTAAAATCATTGTTGTACGTATCTATACAAGGTTACACTTGATGTGATTTTGTGAAAAATAATAAACTTGGAGTTTGATATTATGGAGTCGGATTTTAGTTGGGTCGAAACTGGGTCAAAATAATGATTCATGAGCAACTTAAAGAAGGATTTTCACGATTTGACCATAAGACATCGTTCATAAATTACTCAAGAAATATCTTACTAGTCGAGTTAGGGGTGTTAGTTATGGCGGGTTCAGGCTCGTTCAGGTCGGGTCTAGTCGGCTTGAGGATAAAAAATTGACCCGAACCGGACCCTATTAGAAGTTCGGATTGTCGGGTTTGGATCTATTCAGGTCGGGCTCATTAGGGTTCGGGTCATCTCGGGTTTTTGACTAATAATGTAAGGCTATAAGAATAAGTTACAAGAAGTATATTGAAAAATTAAAAAACCTTACTCGGATTAATCGGTTGACCCGAACCAAAATCAACCAAAAATATTTAGCCTGACACTCAACCCTCTTTGCTATTCGCGCGGGTTAATTGGGTTAACCGAATAAATTGAGTTTGGCTCGGGTCGGCTTTTTTAACACTAAATGATCTTATAGGATATCGTATTCATTATCATTATCTAAGTCCATAATTTAAATAATAATATCATTTTATAACTTGATTAACCTAATTGGCAAAATGATCTCAATGTTCTCTAATTCTTTGCTTGTTTTCGTTGTTCATTTGACATCATATATTTGCGTAATAGTTTCCTGGTACTAGAATTCTTAATTCTAGAGGATATTTGAAGGTTTCATTTAAAAGCATATGTACCAACCAAATGTTTTTAAATGCTAAATGCCATGTCGAAAAACTATAAAAGCTTATAGATACTAGAAATAGAGGTCTCAAGAATATTCAAACATGAGCAACTCGACTAACCTTAACTCTTATTAAGATTGATTTGAGAGAAAGTTTTATCTTCATTTTGGTTTCTTGGTAACACGAATAACCGAAACTCTTAGTAAGCTCGAATTTATGTAAATTGTTTATTCTCCAAAACCCGAATAATAATCCCGACTATTTGCATGCTTCTAAATCCTGATCATAATGTAAACTTTGAGACAGGGGCGGAACTACATGCATGGGATTGGGGGCGGTGCCCTCCACGATTCGCCAAAAAAAAATCAGATTTTAGTGTAAAACTTTTTTTGGGACCATTTTATTAAAGTGCACCCCCTCACAAAATTAAATTGCCCCCCACCTTGAAGCCAAACAATGTAAAAGCCCCTCATCGTGAAGCCAAACAATGTAAAAATGTTATATCTTATCTTTATTTTTGTGTGCACAACGGCTTTTGTCAACAAATTTTTTTTTGCACCCCGTCTTCAACTTTTCTGGGTCCGCCACTGCTTTGAGACTATATATATATATAGAGAGAAGTGATTGGCATGCCTAAAAGACATGCCTAATTTCATGCTTAAAAAAGAGATCAAAACACATGTCATAATTAAAGGTTATCATCAAGAGAGAGAAAATGCATCCTCCAATTGTCATATTTTGTATGAATTAGTCTCAATATTAAGCATACAATTTAGTCACCTATATCATTTTCTATATATATATATACATGCTCCTTATCATAAAATATAGTATTAACTAAAGAGCAACTAAAAAAAATTTCTTTAAAAAAAGTACAATACAAATTTCATGAGAAGGAAACCACCAAGAAACCACATGACAATTGCAATAACTTTTCCATTCATATCCTCAAAAGAAGATATTACTGTATTGTCACATCATGTTCCCCCATCCCAAACCATGTAAAAATATCAATAGTACTACTCATATATGCACTTATTCTCATCAAAAACACGTTTTTCACCATAGTTCATCTCTTTAACTTTCAAAATCTTGAACCCTGCTTTCATTAATGGCGTCCACTTCAAGTTCATTGATTCAGAAGAGCTTCAAGTATGATGTTTTTTTGAGCTTTAGAGGTGGTGACACCCGTAACAATTTTGTTGGCCATCTTTATGAAGCTCTTCAGCGCAATTGCATTGAAACGTATAAGGATGATGAGAAAATCGAGCAAGGAAAACCGATCAACGAGCAACTCATCAAATCCATTGAGGACTCAAGGTTTTACATCATTGTTTTCTCCAAGACTTATGCATCTTCATCTTGGTGCCTAGATGAGCTTGTCAAGATTATAGAATGTAAGAAGACGACCGAGGAGAACTTTTATCCTGTCTTTTTTGATGTGGAGCCCACTGAAGTCCGCTATCAAAGTGGGGCAGTTAAAGAAGCCTTTGCCGAACACGAAAAGAAGGAGGCTGCTGGAAAATGGAGAGAGGCTATGAATGAAGCATCAAATCTGGCTGGGTGGGAGTTGAAGGCCACAACTAATGGGTAATATTTTGCCTAACCTGCATTTATATATGTTAATCCCAATTGTTTATGTGCAGTTTGAGCAAGCTAATAATATAATCTTTATTTAATGATACAGGGATGAATCTAAACTGATCCAAATAATTGTTGATGTTATTTTCAAAAAGAAATATTCCACTCTTTCGAACACTGATGGAAACTTAGTGGGTATGGAGACCCGAATCAGAGATGTTGTTTCATCTTTAGATATTGGCACCGAAGATGTTCGCATGATCGGAATCAAGGGGATGGGAGGTGGGGGGAAGACAACTCTAGCCAGAGCTGTCTATGATCATATTTCTAATCATTTCGAAGGAAAAAGCTTTGTTGAAAATGTAAGGGAAGTTTCACAGCCTTCTTTGTCCGGTTTAAAGAAGCTTCAAAAACGGATACTAAAAGATGTGTTAAATAAACAAGACATCACTTTTAGTAGTGTTCATGACGGGAAAAACATGTTGAAAGACATGATGAGTCGTAGAAAGACACTTGTTGTTTTAGATGATGTTGATCGTATAGAACAGCTTGAGGCATTAGCAGGCAAGCCTGACTGGTTTAAATCGGGAAGCCGAATAATCATTACCACAAGAGATGAACAAGTGCTGGCCCACCGGGTGAACTTCGTTCATGACATCAATCTGTTATCGTCTACGGAAGCGATTTGCCTCTTCAGTAGGAATGCATTTCAAACAGAGATTCCAACTCGTGGGTACGAAGAGCTATCAAGACAAGTTGTACAGTATGCTCATGGTCTTCCCTTAACGATCAAAGTTATGGGTTCATCTCTTTGGGGTCAAAGTGAGCATTTTTGGATAGGTGTCATAGAAAGACTAAAAACAATTCCATTTAAGGGTACTATGGATAGATTGGAAATAAGCTTTGATGGTCTAGAGAAGGATTACAAAGAAATATTCTTAGATGTTGCATGCATACTAAAAGGTTGGTTGAAAGAAAAAGTAATTAGAGTGCTTGAAAGCCGTGGATTTCATGCTGAAGTTGGTTTAAGAGTACTTGAGCAGAAATCTCTTATAACTATTTCTAACAATGGGTATTTGGGGATGCATGACCATTTAAAAGAAATGGGAAGGAATATTGTTCGTCGGTCACACCCCGATGAACCTCAAAGACATAGCCGATTGTGGGTTAAAAAGGAAATCGAGTATATATTGACTAATGACCTGGTAAGAATTAAGTTATGATTTAATGAAAATGAGAGTTAACTACATTTTTTTCCTTGTGGTTTGCTAGATATTTCATTTTTGCTCCAGTAGTTTAAAAAGTTTTGAGTTTAGTCTAAAATGAAACATCTGTTACATGTTTGGTCCAAATTTCTAACTCTGTTAGCATAACTATATTTGACCATTTAATAACAAGTTACCGTCACTTTTCTTATAAAAAACACATAACAAGTTTTCCCCAAATTCCCTTTCTCTAATAATCATTCAAAAATTCATTAATTCGAATTGAATTATCATTCAATTCGCTTTATATCATCTTCATTCACTCTCAATTTGATCATGTTTTCAGTGATTATGGGCGCTTTGAAATTTAGGGTTCTGACAAAAATTAAGGGTTTTTATTTTTTCGATTTCAGGGTACCCAAGCAACTAAATGTCTATACTTCGAGTCACCTTATTTCAATGCTGAAATTGCAATGAAAGGTCTAGCAAAAATGAAGGATCTTAGATTTGTTTATATGAATCTCGAAGAGGATTATGAGAGCAATATTGTTGAATTTGATAAAGTTAGCGAATACCTTCCAAGTTCCTTACGATATATCTATTGGTGGGGTTTTCCTTTTTCGAGTTTACCGAATACATTTCAAGGAAAATATCTTGTTCATCTTGAAATAAGTAGCAGCAATATTGTTCAACTTTGTTAATTTGTTGTTTTTCCTGATTCATTATGATCATATATATCTATTGGTTTGTCACTGTACCAATATTAATTCTTTTTTGTACTTATGTTAGGTTCTAAATAACCTGAGGTTCCTCACAATCTGGTTCTCAAAGTTGAGGACCTTTGACCTTAGGTTGGCTCCAAATCTTGAGCACTTGACTATTGAAGAATGTCATGATTTCGTAGAGCTTCATATACCTGCTGATAGTGATCATCATTCAAAGCTCGAATATCTTAACATCGGTGAATCAAAGCTGACAAACCTTCACCTCGGAAATACTCCGAATCTAAAGAACATAACACTCGAAGGCTGTAGTGAATTGGTAGAACTTCAAATGCCTGCTGAAAGTTTAAAACTCGAATATCTTAACATCAGTGATTCAAAGCTGACAAACCTTCACCTCGGAAATACTCCGAATCTTGAGATCCTAACACTCGAAGGCTGTAGTGAATTGGTAGAACTTCAAATGCCTGCAGAAAGTTTAAAGCTCGAATGTCTTGAACTCACTTATTCAGAGTTGAAAAACCTTCACCTCGGAAATACTCCGAATCTTGAGAGGCTAATACTCGAAGGCTGTAGTGAATTGGTAGAACTTCAAATGCCTGCTGAAAGTTTAAAACTTGAACATCTTGACCTCGAGAAATCAAAGTTGAAAAACCTTCACCTCGGAAATACCCCGAATCTAAAGAACCTAATACTCGACGGCTGTAGTGATTTGGTAGAACTTCAAATGCCTGCTGAAAGTTTAAAGCTCAAATATCTTGACGTCATTGGTTCAAAGTTGACAAACCTTCACCTCGGTAGTACTCCTAATCTTGAGACGCTGACACTCGAAGGCTGTAGTGATTTGGTAGAACTTCAAATGCCTGCTGAAAGTTTAAAGCTCGAATGTCTTGACCTCACTGATTCAAAGTTGAAAAACCTTCACCTCGGGAATACTCCGAATCTAAAGAACCTAACACTCAAAGGCTGTAGTGATTTGGTAGAACTTCAAATGCCTGCTGAAAGTCTAAAACTCGAACATCTTGACCTCAGGCATTTAAAGCTGACAAACCTTCACCTCGGGAATACTCCAAATCTTAAGAACCTAAAACTCAGTCATTCAAAGTTGAAGACCCTTCATCTCGGGAACACTCCGAATCTTGAGAGACTAAGACTTAAAGGCTGTAATGATTTGGTAGAACTTCAAATGCCCATTGAAAGTCTAAAGCTCCAAGAGCTCAACCTCAGTGATTCAAAGTTGAGGACCCTTGACCTTGGGCTCACTCCAAATCTCGAATACTTAGATCTTGAAAATTGTTATGAATTGGTAGAAATTAATGCTCCCATTGGATGTCTGAAAAAGCTTGTCTTCTTAGAATTAAGTGGTTGTCAGAGGTTTAAGTCTTTTGTGTTTGACAAAGAGTATCAACCAGCTGAGGTTGGTTCTTTATCTGAGTTACATCTGATTGCAGAGCCCACAAATGTATGCCTACTGCACCCCGACAATAGTTTTCCAAAGTTTCGGTTTGAATGTTATTATAAAGAAGATCGAGCTTCATCGTTTGGAAATATTGAAAGGCTTATTTCTCTGGTCTTTGTGCTTGTACAAACCTTGAGAGTTTTTCAAGAAGCATTTGTAGTTTACAAGGTATAAAAAAGCTTACACTTGAAGGCAGTATTACAGAAGCACCCAAAGATCTTAACCAGTTAGAATGTCTAGAGGAGCTAAGTTTGTGGTCTACAGATATTAAAAGTCTTCCGGATAGTATTTGTGTGTTGAAACATATAAAATCTCTTGAAATCAAATATTGTTATCTTCTTGAGATGTTACCTGAGGATATTGGCAGGTTAGAATGCTTGGAGAGGCTAATTTTAATGGGATGTATACTTCTACGACGTATTCCAAACAGCATATGTGAAATGAAACGTCTGGAATATTTACGTCTTCCTTACTGTATTCTACTCGAGAAGTTGCCAGAGGAACTAGGACATTTAGAATGTTTGAAAGAGTTGGATATTGAAGGTACAAACATATGTCTTTTTCCACAAAGCATCTTTAGATTGAAAGGTCGCCTGCGTATCATTGGGGATAGATGGCTACTAGCAGGGATGGAGCCAGGCGGGGTCCCGTGGGTGCCCGTGACACCTATGAATTTTTTCGATTTAGTGTTAATTTTAAAAAAAAAGCATCGATTTTTCTCAGATGTATCTTAAATGACCCCGATTCATTGAAATGTGTTTTTGCTCTTATTTAGTTAGCATCTTAAACTCAATTATATTACGGTTAAAAAAAATTCGTGCACACGATCATGTTTGTTCCTGGCTCCGTCCCTGGCTACTAGAGTCATGTGGTTTGACAACCAAGCGACGAAGAATGTCTGATGAAGTTTCTGATAATGATGATGATGAGATGGTCTGCGACTTATAGCTATTACTAGCACAGGCACCCAAAGGCCCAATACAATAAAGAACTATGTTAACAGGTAGTTTCTCTTTTTTTTGTATCAATCCTCATTATTAAGAATTTTGAATTTCATCTCTCAAAGAACAATGTTAACAGGTAGTTTCTGCATTTGAATCATTTCACAGATTAAGAAAGTCAGAATGAGCGGGGAGTAATCGCAAATAATTTAGAGATCATAATCAAGGAAATTTATCTCTCTAAGTCGAAGTCAAAACTGTATTTGTTCACATTGAAGTTAAGATAGGTTTCCTTGCGCATAAGACCACCAAAATTTCGCTGTTTTATACTTGTAAACTGTAATGAGGTCTTTATCTAACTTTTATCCTTCAGATTTAATTAGATCACCAAGCTCTTACAAATCTTGCATTCAAAGTCAAACCAACAACTTTTTCCGTAAACATCAATTTAAGGTAAACTATTTTACTTCATTACATTATGTGGAATGATAGGATATGAGAGTACCCTGCAAACCAAATCTCTAACAAAATGTATCAAGATTAACTGTAGTTGGTCAAACTATATACTCACGCTATAACCCGTCATTAACAGATGGATTCAAACTTTAGAGCCCTAAAACAAGTTTGGATTTTTATTGAGCAAAATTAAAGGTCAAATACTCATAAGATAAAGTTGATACTTATACCTAGTTTAATTACTACTATATCCTAATCAAGGTGGAAAGCAAGTCAAAATCATGACCCGGTAAAATAGAAAGTTTATTTATTAACACTCTACCAACAAGTTTATAAAAGTAGTGTCAAAGTTAGTCAAGGAGTTGATAAATTATTGTTACAGGTCACATATGCAATGCAGCCACTGGGGCTGCAATAGAAAGTTTAAAAATTTTATTACATCAAACACAAGTAGCCTTGGACCTTATATATGACCCTCTAGATGTAACCTTCTCGCCAGTTTTGAACCCTGTGGATAGGATGTTGACCCTTTCATAAACCTTTGGTTGATCTTTGAACCTCTGGATAGGCTTTTATAAAAATGAAATTCATTTCAATAAAAACCCGCCAAAATCTTTAAAAAATAACTAAACCCCTAAAATGAAGAAACCAAACACCCGAATTCATCGAATCCGGTGGCTGATGTGAAGACAGTTGTTGATGGTAATCATGAGTATAGGGGGTTTTCGGGTTCTGGTTCGGGCAAGGTGGATTTGAGATTGGGTTCGGATTCGGGTTTTGGTGGTTTCGGTTGTTGTGGGTGATGATGATGATGATATTGATACTGAAATTTTTTTAGGAATGAGATGTTATCATCAGAGAATGATTTGATAAAATCCATATTTGGACAGAGTTTGAAGCTGGAAACACGTGATGAACATCAACTTATCGTATAAGACGAGGCTACTGTGGAATGTTCAAATCAGTTTGGCCTCAAAGGCATCGATATGGGTGTCGGCCTTTACTTAACTCTTTTTTAGAGATAGCTTTTGCTCCGTATCTTATGTGCCATTTGTTTAGCCATTTCCTTGTTTTCTTGGCAATCTGTTATGATTTGTCAGGTTTTGTTTCAGCGTTGTACGTTTTTCGTATCAAAACCTCATCAGGTTTCAATAAAATTATTTTGTTGTTGTTAAAGGAAGGGAAAAATACTTTTTTCCATTTGGTCACTACGCGAAAAAGGTCTAATGATATGTGAAACTTGCCTTCATGTTACACGGCAATTGCGGTTGTATCGCGTTTTTGTTACTGATGGGCTATTTTGAAGAAAGTTTGTTCAAAATTTCGAAATCTTTTTCAACAGCTTTGATCCTTAAGTGTTATATTTTTATTAACACCAAAGTATATATATGGCTGATAAGTTGTCAAGTAAATAATGTAAATTAATTTACAGTTCAAAGCTAACATTCTTGACTTTTTAAGAAAGTCAAACTCTCTTCTTAGTGACAATGGTGGGAGTTTGATTCAATGTTTGAGATGATTTTTTTTTCCTGATGAATAAATAAAGGTTTTGAAAACGATAAGAGAAAATACACAAACTTTAATTTTCAGTAATATGCTCTAAGCTGGATTGAAATCATCAAAATGAAACTCATTTGACTTTTTCAGTCTACAGTTGACTTTCTATCATATTGACTGGTTAATAAACAAGTTTCAGTATTGAGTCAAACTATTTTTGCTTTCATCAAATTTCACTGAGATTTCAATGACAAGTATACCGACAAACATATTTACTTGAGATTTCTAAAAGCCACTGTGTAGTCATATTGTGTATTCGTCATGGTTGAGCTGTAAGATGTGGAATGTCGAATTTGAAAAACAGTTTGACATGGTAAAACTGAGCTAACACAAACCGTTTAAACCTTGTCATTATCGACCACGTAGGTGATATGTCGTGATTTTGTTATGTTACCAAAGTCTAACAAGTTTGTATTTTCTATTTCAAAATAGCGGAAGATGACACCGTACTGGACATATCACCAAGCTTTGTTGCTAAAATGCAGATTCTTTCCCCCTGTAACCTTTGTCGTCATTTTGGGACACTTCAGCCTGAACTTCACTTTTGTTTTTTTCTCGAAATTTATTTCTTCATTTCAAGTGCATTTGTAACTCCTTGAAATCAGTTTAAAGTTCACGGAGTTCAGCTAGCTAACTGAGTTTACTTTCAAAAAAAAGTCAAACTGTTCTCTTAATAAAAAAGGTTTGATTTGAATATGATGTTGAAGATAATAACGTGAAAAGGAATTTTAGCACATTGAAGTCGATTGTTCAATAAATTGAGCCACATTATAATCAGAAGATTGGTTGATCATGAATTAGTAAGAAAAAGTCCCCAATTTTGTTGACGATTAAACAATTTAATAAATTAAAGCTCGTTTTCTGGAAAATAAGTGGCATAACTGATGGTTAAACTTTAAAGGTTACGTTGCATGTTTATTTGAATGTGAAACTGAAGCTACATTGTGTGTATATGGAGTCGGATCCTATTGGGGTTAATTGGGTAAAAAGCTACATTGTGTATAAAATAGCATGTAAGTACATACAAATTTTCTGCTTCTTTTTCTACTGTGCATATGAGTATGAAAGAAGATTTTATAATTTCTTTTACCAAATCAGAAAATTATTTGATTTATTTTATAGAACACATTTTAAAAGAATAATAATAATAATAATGATTCAATTATTACCTGATAAGTAAAGTTTCAAAAATCTCTTATGTTAAAAACGAGGTTTTCTTTTATATGACAAAAGATGTTTAGACATATCGAATGCACCTAACGAATAAGCCAAGAATGATCAATAAATGTGTGAAAAGTTTATAAAAGTAATTAAATATTAAATAAAAAAATGATACTTTTAAACTACTACAATGGTATATGATTGTATCACCATCTCATTCCAAAGATTACCATGTTGGCCTCGGTGGGTGGATCTATGGCCTTTCTAACTTATGTCAAAATATACCAAGTAAAATTAAAACAAAGATTCTGTAAAAGCTTTTGTATTAATCAATATGTCATCATATGTTTCTGTACAAAATGCTATCTATTTATACACTATGAATGGGTACAATGAAGAGTCATGTTGGTTCATGAGAACCAACAGATATGTCGGTTTGGGGTTGTAACTGCCATATAACGGTTATTGTGTAATTGTCATATAACTGCTATCTTGTAACTACCATAGGTTGACTTTCTTCTTTGACTTCAGGGTTGACCGGGTCGTTTCGGTATTGACTTTGGGTCGATTGGGATTAACCCAATATTCTCCCCCTTAATCACAATCGCTTTGTTGTAGATCTTTGACTCCGATTAGTTGTCTCATTGTTAGGAATCTGATCTTCGGTAGTGCTTTTGTGAGTATGTCAGCCTTCTGAAATTCTCCACTTATAAACTCGACATGTAAATCTTCTCTTTCGACGCATTCTCGTATAAAGCGATATTTTATGTCAATGTGCTTACTCCTTCCATGAAATACAGGATTCTTCATTAGTTCGATGGCAGACTTGTTGTCGACCATTATTGTAACCTTTTCTTCTGGTGTGTGTGTAAGCTTGCTTAGTAATCTCTTTAACCATAATGCTTGTGTTGATGTTGCTGTTGCTGCAATGAATTCAGATTCAAATGATGATAGAGCTAGCATGGCTTATTTTTGTGTACTCCACCTGATTGGTGATTCACCGTAGTAGAATATAATTTCAGTAGTGCCTTTTCCTTCTTGAGTGTTGACTCCATAGCTACTGTCACTATAACCTTGTATTTGGTTTCCTCCATTGTGTTTGTAGGTGATTCCATAGTCTTTTGTTCCTTTTACATAGCGTAGTACTTGCCTTATAGCTTTCATATGTTGTTCCTTTGGTTCTTGCATAAAACGACTAAGTAATCCAACGGAATAACTTAAGTCGGGTCTTGTATGTAGCGGATATCGTAAGCATCCAATTAAACTTCTATATTCAGTTGAGTTGACCGTTGTTTCTTCAGTATTCTTTGTTAGTCTTGTTCCTGGATCCATAGGTATTAGAGTTTCGTTGCAGTCTAGCATTCCAAATTCCTTTAGGATCTTGCTTGCGTAGGCGGATTGCTTTATTGATATGTCACCTCCAGTTTGTGTGACTTCAATTCCTAAGTAGTAGGATAGTAATCCTAGGTCACTCATCTCAAATTTTTCTTCCATTTGAGCTTTGAGCTTGTCTATCTCTTCTTTTGGTGTGCCAGTGATGATTAGATCGTCTACATAGACTCCTACTAGAAGTATTGAGTTCTTTGATTTCTTCGCGTAGAGAGCTTGTTCCAAAGCGCATTTCTTGAAATCTAAAGACTTCAAGGTGTTGTCTAATTTTATGTTCCAAGCACGTGGTGCTTGTCTTAAATCGTATAGAGGTTTTATAGACTTTTCCATTATCTTCTTTTATAAATTCTTCGGGTTGTGTAACATATACTTCTTCTTTCAAGTCTCCATGCATAAATGCAGATTTGACGTCAAGGTGATGTACTTCCCATTTATTATTATCAGCTATGGCTAATAGTAATCGGACTGTTTCCATTCTTGATACAGGTGCAAAGACTTCTTCAAAGTCTATGCCATGCTCTTGTATGTAGCCTTTAGCTACTAGTCTTGCTTTATGCTTGACTATATGTTCATTTGCATCTTTCTTGGTCTTGAATACCCACTTTAATCCAATGGCTTTATGTCCTTTGGGTAGAGTGGTTAGTTCCCATGTATTGTTTCTATTGATGGAATCTAATTCGACCTTCATTGCTTCAATCCATTTCAGATCGCTTGATGCTTCCTTGTAATTCTTAGGTTCATCTTCAGCCAGTAAAAATTGCTCGGGTAATACTTCCTCGGTGTTATCGTATATATCATTTAATGTTCTAAAACCTTGTAGTGGTGTATGATCAAAGTTTGGATGTAAATTCCTGTTTGCGTTTGAATTACTTTGATTGGTTGATAGTACTGAGGTAGTTGGTGTAATTTGAGCATTTACTCGCGATGAAGTTGTAGATGGTGTGTGAAATGCTTTTGAGGGTGAGTTTGTTGTTGATGTTGTATTTTCATCATCGTCATTTGTAGGGATATCGTTGTCTTCTTCATTTGGTTGAATTTCTTGTTCCTGATGTTCATTTGTGGCTTCAAGGTTTTCGACTTTAAAGTCAAACCATTCAGGTTCATCGCTGGTGTGTTCGTTCAAGTAATCCTTCCAGTCCCATGCTTCATCCTCTTTAAACTTCACATCTCTACTGACACATATTCTTTGTGTTGTTGGATCAAATAGATGGTAAGCTTTTGATCCTTGTTCATTTCCTAAGTATACCATTTTGTTGCTTCTATCATCTAACTTTGTCAGATGTTATGATGGTACTTTTTCATATGCTATGCAGCCGAAAACTTTTAGATTTTCTAGGTTTGGATTTCTTCGTTTGATCGCTTCATATGGAGTGATGTCTTCTAAGGTTTTTGTAGGAACGCTGTTTAGAATGTATATAGCATGTCTAACAGCTTCAGCCCAAAAATTTTGAGGCATGTTTGTTGCTTTCATCATGCATCTTGTTGTAGACATAATTGTCCTATTTCTTCGTTCAACTACTCCATTTTATTGCGATTAGTTGTCGTGCTATGCCGTTTTCTTTGCAGTATTGAGTGAATTCGTTAGATGTGAATTCTCCTCCACGATCAGTTCTTAACATTTTCAATGTTTTCCATAGCTCATTCTCTATTGTATTCTTGTATTCCTTGAAAGTATCAAATGCTTGATCTTTCATGTTTAGGAAATACGCCCACATATATCTTGAATAGTCATCGACTACTAAGAATATGTATCTCTTTCAAGATGGTGTTGGTGGTGTAATTGGTCCACATAAATCTCCGTATACTAAATCTAAAGGTGAGGTTGATCTAGTTTTTGCTTTCTTGGGAAATGGCGCTTTGTTGTGTTTATCAACTAAACAAATATCACAAATTTGTGTTGTATGTTTAATGGCAGGTATTCCTTGAACTAACTCTCTTTGAGTCATTGATTTTAGTGATTCAAAGTTGAGATGTCCTAGTCTTGCATGCAACCAAGTGTTGTCCTTCAAGTTTGCTAGTAAGCAAACATGTGTGCTTATCTTCAGACTTGCTTTGTATAGACGGTTTCTTTGTCTTCTGACTTTCATGAAGATTTTATTGTCCATGTCATAAAGTCGTAATTCATCATCTTCCATTACCACTTTACAACCGATTTTGGTGAATTGTCCAAGGCTCAATAAGTTGCTTTTTAGGCTGGGAATGTAATATACGTGTGATATGATTCTTTGTTTTTCGTCATCACATTCTATTAGGATTGATCCTTTTCCTTTAATCTCTATGTGAGATCCATCTCCGAAT
Organism: Chrysanthemum seticuspe; assembly: GCA_019973895.1. Classification (NCBI taxonomy): domain Eukaryota; kingdom Viridiplantae; phylum Streptophyta; class Magnoliopsida; order Asterales; family Asteraceae; genus Chrysanthemum; species Chrysanthemum seticuspe. Next base: position 8,337,062 of record BPTQ01000006.1, on the reverse strand, counting down.
CTTACTTTTCCACTAACGTTCTCATCTAGCTCTTTGAAGTGTTCTATCATTCCAGTCATATGATTGCTGGCTCCATTGTCTAAGTACCATAGACTATCTACATTTGTCTCTTTATATCCTACATCTTCTTCGTGTAGCGAGGCAGTTTGATCTTTAAGTTTTGTTACAGGTGGGTCATCTAATATTGCTATGAGTAAGGTAGGCTCGAAGTCCTCCTCGACAAGATTAGATTGCATACTAGTGTTTGGTTTTGAATAACACTTAGTTGCATAATGACCCATCTTATTGCATTTGTAATATTTTACTTTGCTAAGATCAATGTGTGATTTGTTGAAGTTGTTGTGAGAGTTTTCTCCGTCTTTCTTTTCTTCCTTAGATTTTTCATGGTTTTTTCCGTGTTAAAATTTATACTTCCCACGTCCACGTCCTTTAAAGTGTTTTCCTCTATTGTCATGTCGTGTGAAAATCAAATTTTCTTGATTGTCCACTTGTTTTCCCTTTTTGAACTTAATCCTTTCTTCGTAAGTCTTAAGTCTTCCAATTGCTTCTTCCATTGTCATTTTATTTAGGTCGGAATATTGCTCTATAGATGCGACTATTTACAGATACCTATCGGGTACAACATTTAGTAGTTTTACCTATCGGGTACAACATTTAGTAGTTTTCGTACTAAGGTTTGATCTTCTATTGTGTAACCTAGACTAGCGGCTTTGTTTACGAGAGTTGTAAGTTTTGTAGTGAAGGTGTTGATTGTCTCGTCTTCCTTCATGTATAACATCTCAAAGTCAGATTTGAGTGTTTGAAGTATTGCTTGTTGAACTCTGTCTTCGCCAACGTGTCTAGTTTTCAAAGCATTCCAAATGTCTTTTGCGGTTTTGTGCTTTGTTATTTGAAGTAATTGTTCTTCGGGTAAGGCTTGGTAAAGAAATGCAATAGCGGTTTTGTCTTTTTTCTTATCGGATTGAGTCGAATCAGTCGGCTCTATTGTTTCCCTTAAACCATTCGCTTCGAGAATGATTTGCATGCGAATTGCCCATAATGAGTAATTTGCGGGCTTTAGGATTGGGCATTGAAATTGGGGTGTACTAGTTGTAATATTAGTACTAGATTCCTTATTTCCATTTCCTTTCGTCATATCTTAAAGATATTGACAGTAAATCTCCAAGAGAATTTTAACACGAGGTGTGTTGAAATTTCTTATTTTTAGTGAGCTCTTATGTTTTATTTTCCTTAAAGGTATATAAAACTTTTATAGGTCTAGTTTTGAAAAACTATCCTGGGAGATTAAAAATTCTTAAATGAAATATCCTAAGGTTAATTACTCCTTAAAAGGTATTCCTAATATAATAAGCAGTGTAATCACTAGGTTACTATATTTATTTTTTTGATGAAGTACTAATTTGTTAATAAAAGTAACTTATCAAAAATAATATATATCAAAAATAAAATATATACTATAAAAATGAAAGGTTGGTTTTGTAAATTTTTGGAACCTGGAGGGGTTGATGGTTTAACCCGATGCCTTAAATAATCCTTTTTGTTTGTAGCCCTAATTGAACGCCTCTTTTATATGTTTCTTATCTCTTATTTTTGTGAGATAAAAGAAAAGTAAACGTCTCTTTTGAGAGACTTTATTATTTCGTCTCTTCTGCTTCTGGATTTGATCCGTTCTTGATTTCTCTTGATCTTTATGGTCAATTGCCTGTGATAGGTTTGATGGCCTTCCTTTATTCTCCAGTTTGTAGTGTTCTTCGCGAGCACTTGATTCCCACAACTTGAAACTTAGGGTTTCGATAAAATTGGGGGTTTTATTTCCGAGAGAGATATGGATGATTGGAGATTGAAATTGAGTCGATTGGTGACTCAATTAATGTTCCGGGTTTGATTCGTTAATTGAACAGGTGTGTTTGTTCTATGTTGAATCGTTTAATTTTCTGACCTAATTTGATGATTGCGTTAACAGATTGATATTTGGTTTTTTTGTTCTGAATCAAAGGGGTATACGATTTTTTAATTGTTTCTGATTCTTTTGAATTAGATGAAACTGTTTCGATGTTAATTTTTGTCTATTGACAAAAAGAAAATTTTCTTGTAAATTGTTATATGATTCCGGGTTGAGTAATCACGATTTGTGATTGTTCCCTTGTTGCGACAGATACAGAAACACATAAAATGATTTCTTGATTTTGTGTTCGAATTAGGTTTGCACGAAAAAATTATTTCCGAAACAAGAAATTTGTCCTTTTTATTCTTAAACTAAAACGAATAAGGATTGGTAAATGATGATTTTTGGTTAGTATTGACCAAACCGCTCTGATACCAATTGTTGGCCTCAATGGGTGGATCTATGGCCTTTCTAACTTATGTCAAAATATACCAAGTAAAATTGAAACAAAGATTCTCTAAAAGCTTTTGTATTAATCAATATGTCATCATATGTTTCTATACAAAGTGCTATCTATTTATACACCATGAATGGGTACAATGAAGAGTCATGTTGGTTCATGAGAATCAACAGATATGTCGGTTTGGGGTTGTAACTGCCATATAACGGTTATTGTATAACTGTCATATAACTGCTATCTTGTAACTGCCATAGGTTGACTTTCTTCTTTGACTTCAGGGTTGACCGGGTCGTTAAGGTATTGACTTTGGGTCGATTGGGATTAACCCAATATACCACCCTAAATGATCACGTTCACATTGCTAGTGCGATAACCATCAATCTTACATAGCAAATTGCTAAATAACAAGGTGTTTTATAAGTTACGGATTGACGTAGTCACCTTAGATAAAGTTAGACAATACCTTCCAAATTCTTTACAATTTGTGAAATGGATTGGTTTCCTTTTTGGGAGTTTACTGAATACATTTCAAGGAAAAAATCTTGGTTAACTTAACATAAGTTGTGGTGCTCAGGTTCCTAGCCCTCATCGGTTCAAAATTGAGGACCTTTCAACTTGGGAATACTCTGAATCTTGAGATAATATAACTAAATAGGTGTAAGGATTTGGTAGAGCTTCAAATGTTTGTCGAAAGTTTAAAGCTCAAATATCTCAACCTTAGTTATTCAAAGTTGACAAACCGTCACCTCGGGAATACTCGAAATCTTAAAACGCTAATACTTGATGGTTGTGATGATCTAGTAGAGCTTTAAATGCCTGCCGAAAGTTTAAAGCTCAAATATCTCGACCTTGGTTATTCAACGTTGACAAAGCTTACATGGACCAGTATCCTATGGCCCAAGACCTCACCCCCACCAAACTATCCCTCCCTTATTACTCACATGATTTAACCTATGAATCCAAAAATATCACCTTCCTGCCCACCTCATCCGACTCAATTTGGTTCAGACCAACAGATTATACCCTGCCTACAATCGACACCAAAACAACATACACCTGAATCACTATCACCAGAACCAAACCCAAATACTCATCCGCAACCATTATCGGACCCCCTACCGACAAATACACACCCTATGGTCACACATGCTAAAGATGGCATCACAAACCATGTTGACCGTTTGTCTCTTAACACTACCACCACTTCACCCATTCACTGATCTCATGTTCATGCTCTTTATGATCCTCATTGGCAAAAAGCTATGTTAGATAAATATAAAGATTTAATTGATAACGGAACCTAGGTACTACCGCATTTTTATGCTCTCAAGCGTATTCTTCGGTATGTTCGAGGTACTATTGATTATGGTTTAGAGCTGTATGTTTCTACTACCACTCAATGAACTACTTACACGGATGTTGACTGGGCTTCACTCGGTGTTCCACTTCCAGCTATTATGTTTTCCATCGGGATAATTTACTTTCTTAGTATGCTAAGCGTCAAGCTATGTTATCTAGATCAAGTGTTGACAGGCGTTTCCAATGTTGTTGCTGAAACTACGTGGGCCCGTAACCTTTTGTGTGAGTTGCATGCACGTGTTTTTACTGCTACTTTGGTTTATTGTGATAATGTCACTTCTGTGTATCTTTTTAAAAATTTGGTTCAACATCAGCATACCAAACATATAGAGCTTGACATTTATTTCGTTCATGATTTTGTGGCAAAGGGTCTTGTGTGCGTCATGCTTGTACCATCCAGATTTCAATATGACGATATTTTTTCCAAGGTCTCTCCCTAGTGCATTGTTTATATATTTCCGCTTCAGTTTGAACGTTCGAAGGCCTCCAGCTTAAACTGTGGGGGTGTATTAGCCGAATGGATTAAGGCTTTGCCCAAGTCTTATTGGTTTAGGATTTAGTCCAATATGTTTGCTTCTTTATCAAGTTATTTATGTACTCTATGTCTCTGTATATATGGCACATTATTAATAATAAACCTAAGCACTTTATGTTATCTAATAGTTTCAAATCTCACGTTTTTAAGACCACCATCAACAATAAACATACGAGCTAGAGATTCAATGCTTTGAGTTCAAAAATGGCGCCTTTTTGATTATTTGCTATGTTTTTAGTAAAGTGATCAAAATAATAAAACATCTAACTAGAAAACCATGAACGCTTAGTAAATTGAGAACCACTTGATGATTGAAAAACAAGATGACAAATAGAGAAACCAAACATCGTTGTTTCGATGAACTAGAAGTAAGGCTAAGACGACGAACTAAACTGAAACAAGTGGGCTTGTACTTGTTCGTTCGTTGACATTTAATCAAACAAACCATACATAAATACTTAAACAGTTGCTTCGTATTCATTTATTAACACACTAAAAAAAAGTAAGAAAAATTACATGATCAAAGAGCATATAACATATAAAAATAATCATCGTTTTAACAGTTCACAAAAGATCATCGAACTTATAGTTCACTTACAATCCTATCCATTAGTCTTTAAGAATTGGAACACTAAAATGAGCTTAATCCATTTTTTTCACATTACCCTAAAAGACGATATTGGTCATTTTTGATAAAACTTAAATGGACTTGGTATACGATAGTTTGTATGCCTAAAGAATAAACATAAAAACAAATGTGGCTTCAAATCTTAAACTATGTGAGGTATTTTAGTAAATCTAGGGGTCTAAAAATTACTAAAATATTTTTTTTACATACCCTGAAAGACAATCTTCGTCCTTTTCATAAAACTAAAATGTTGGACTTAGTATTTAGCTAATAGTGTTTAGGCGTAAAGAATAAAGTTGAAAATCGATGTGACCTCAAATCCTAAACCGTATAAGGTATTTTAGTAAATTAGTGGGGCCTAAAAATTTCCAGGACTCTTAAGGCAATGAAAGAATATAAGTGACGAAGTTATATATAACAGTGCTTTAGAAAATCAGGGGCCTTAAAATTTTGAGGGCTAAAGCCCTATGTTTGGCACATGAGATTATAGAGAGATTATGCTTATTTTTTCAAAAAATAAGTCATCTAAAAAATAATCGTTGTTTGGCAGACATAACTTATAAGAGATTATTAAAAAAATAATCTTCTATAATCTCTCAAAATAAAATGTTACTTCATGTAACTTATAAAAATAATCTCTTTTTATAATCTTTTTCAGCAACAGCAACAACAACAGCATCAACATCAACAACAACACCAGCACAATCTATTTTTGCAAAAACATACCCTTAGTAGCTTTACCCTTGAGCCACCCTTGGGCCACAATATTTGTCTATCCATGTTGGTGTACGAAACTTCGAAACATAGGCACACTTAAGGCAACATTTTACATCTAAATGTATGATTTGTATGTTGTTTTGTTTTACTTATTTTATAAAAGTTACATTGATAATCATTGACCGGCTGTAGGACTTGAACTAGTCTTAAGATTTAAGAGTACCCATGGTGTTATATGCACAAGGTGCTGTGTCATTGGAGCCGTTATAAGCACCAAATTGCCTTATAACGTGGTGTATAACGTTGCACACCTAGCTCTCTATAATAAATTAAAGGTCCTTATGACAAAATAAGTAAGAATATATATAATTTTAACTTGCATGTTCTGACATATGAATAGCACCTAACATATAAGCCAAGAAAAAACCACTAACTGTGTGGAAAGTTTATAAAAGTAATTAAATATTGTAAAAGAAAGCTACCTTTAAACCACTACACTGGTACATGATTATAATAAATAAATAAATAATAAATAAAAAATTCTAAGACAAAGAAATTATAATAAAAGGTTGTCATTTATAAAAGTACAAATTCATTGACGCATAAATTAACAATCTTATTGTCTTTTTCTTTTCTTTATTAGTGTCACCACCTCGTTCCGAATATTTTCCACCCTAAATGATCACGTTAACATTGCTAGTGCGATAACCATCATATCCCATATAGCAAAATGCCAAATAACTAAGGTTTTAAGTTATTAATTTGTTCCTTAAATATCTCAATCTTACAAAGGTAATATATATTATTTTTACATAGGCATATAATTCACCATTGCAAAATAAATTAATGGATGATCTTTCCAAATTATGATCCTTATCGAAATAGTATCAGTATGCCATATTTCAAATTTGTTTGGGTTACATGTTATTTTTTATGAAAATTCGGGAATAAAGTGACTTTTCAGAATCATCACAACGTTAATGACGATCTATTGTTCGATAATCAGATGTCATATTTTTTCTGGTTTAAACATCGAGATAGAAGTTTCAACATCAAATGGGTTGAATGGTGCATATGTCATGTTCGCTGTAAATGCTGAGAATGCTAATGTTTCGCGTTTCGGGTTTTTAAGGGTGAGGTTGAGACTGGTTCACGGGTTTTTATTGATATATAAGTGAAGACGTTCGATTCGGTTAGTAGAAGGTCGAAAAAGTGGAAGCTGTAATGGGTAAATCGGATTGAGAGACAATATAGCAGTGGCTTGGTGGCAAAGGCAACTGATTTTGTCGCGAAGTTTGGTTTTGGTTGTGGTTCTCGGCTCTTTTAGTAGTATGCTTGGGCCCTTGGTGCCGGCCACATATCTCATGTGGCTTAATATTGTATTTTTCCTTCTCGTTTCATTTTCTAGTAGTATAGCTGGTATCAATACACACGCTATATTCCATTCTTAACTACTAGGTGAAACTTTTATGCATATATGACATTTATATATGTCGATGGAATATTGCATGTCTGGTAATTGATTATGTATTATTATAATATTCAGGAAGGGATGAATGATTATTAAAACATTTTTTTTTTTTTTTTTTTTTTTTTATGTTTGTTTGGACAAAAAGTAGTTTATGACCCCATCTAATTCCAAAGTTTTTCCACACAAAAAGATCACGTTCACATTCACCATTGATCCTGAGTAGCAACATCCTTAATATATAATATAATTAATATATAATATAATGGGTAATTTTCGTTGTAATATAATCAGTTTAGCCTCCAATAATGAACGAGTTAAACAATATGTGAGAATGTTAATACAAAAATGATTCTCTGACTCTTTTGTGTCCCCGTCCCGTTACAAAGTTTTGATAACACGTAATACCTTAATTCTTGGTATAACCTCTTTAGGCTTATTCATTTAATCAAAGTCCGTAAATTTATAACAAGTTCTTAAATATGCATAAAAAAAATAACAACACTACGTACAATCAGTGTTGTAAAAATAGCCTAGGTGGGCCGATTAATCAATAACAATATTTGAAGAAGTGGGTTTATGTATACTATTGGATCAATGCTCTAGACATTAAAAAATATTAACTAATTGCAAAGAGGCGAAAATAAACAAGTGGCAAGGGCCGCCAATAACGTTCTAGAGAAATATAAGAGCCAATTCAAATATATAAAATATTTGAAATATCGTTGGTCGTCAATAGTAACATGTGGTGTAACATCATTTGTATTTGGATAAATAGACCCAAATCACGGTTTGTGGGTTTTGAGCCAATTTATCCACTAATAATACGTACTAATTATATTTTCTTTGAAGAATTTAAATCATTCAGATTAGAAGTTAGAATATATTGTTGTTTAATTTAAAAAAGATGTTAGTGATGGTAATTCATGTTACAAATAAATCTAATGAAGGTTTGTACAATCTATCATATATATCATAAAAAAGTTCCAATTGACATGTTATGCAATATGCATTCGGATGAAGTTTTAACTATCATTGATAAACTTTATGGTTAATAGTTCAATAGTTAATGTGTTATAATATCATTAAGTTAGAGTGATGAGAACGACAAGGAAATTTCCAAGATATATTTTTTTCATAAACAAATTTTTCGATGAACTTGGCTAAGAATTTTGAGGATGTTTCTTTTATCATTACATACTTTAAGACCAACTAGCTATTTAGAATTTTGTAAAGTATTCTTGTATTATTGTAAATCATAAGAAAATCTATTGCGTCAAATATATTGGAATTGAATGCTAAGAACCAAATGGTCCTTAATGGTACACAAAGACATTTTTTTATTTTGTACGGAGTAATATATTTTTCATTCGTGTTTCCATTACATCCTACCAATTATTGGTCTCTATCAATGTTTAGAAATAGTCCACAAAATTTTCTAACATGATTAACTCGACAGAATAAATTTTCTAACATGATTAACTCGACCCGAATCTCTTTATAAACTCGACCAGAATAGTTTTAAATGGGTTTGGCTCGGGTCGGCCTTTTTAACACTAAATGATCTCATAGGATATCGTATTCTTATCATTATCTGTGTCCATGATTTAAATAATAATATCATTTTATAACTCGATTAACCCAATTGGCAAAATGATCTCAATGCTCTCTAATTCTTAGCTTGTTTTCGTTGTTCTTTATTTCCCAAATAATCAAAAAAAAATTTAAAGAAGTTTGTTTATATCCACTCTCAAGTAACATAGTTCATTTGACATCATATATTTGCGTAATAGTTTCCTGGTACTAGAATTGTAAATCGTAAAGGATATTTGAAGGTTTCTTAAAAGCATATACTTGCGTAACTGTTTAGTGAAAGACTTTCATAAATGCTAGCTTACAAATGTTTTTAAATGCTTACTACCATGTCGAAAAACTATAAAAGCCTATAGATACTAGAAATAGGGGTCTCAAGAATATTCAAAACCGAGCAACTCGGCTAACCTTAACTCTTATTAAGATTGGGTTTCGAGAGAAAGTTTTATCGCTATTTTGGTTTCGTGCTGCCACGAAAACCGAAACTCTTAGTAAGCTCGAATTTATATAAATTGTTTATTCTCCGAAACCCGAATAATAATCCCGACTATATGCATGCTTCTAAATCCTGATCATAATGTAAACTTTGAGACTATATATATAGATACTCCTGATCATAAAATATAGGATTAACTAAAGAGCCAAATTTAGAAACTAAAAAAAAAATCTTTAAAAAAAAGTACAATACAGATTTCATGAGAAGGAACCCACCAAAAAACCACATGACAATTTCAATAACTTTTCCTTTCATATTTTCAAAAGAAGATATTACTTTATTGTCAAACCATGTAAAAATATCACTAGTACGACTCAGTGACTCACATATGCACTTATTTTCATCAAAAACACGTTTTTCACCATAGTCCATCTCTTTAACTTTCAAAATCTTGAACCCTGCTTTCATTAATGGCGTCCACTTCAAGTTCATTGATTCAAAAGAGCTTCAAGTATGATGTTTTTTTGAGCTTTAGAGGTGGTGACACCCGTAACAATTTCGTTGGCCATCTTTATGAAGCTCTTCAGCGCAATTGCATTGAAACGTATAAGGATGATGAGAAAATCGAGCAAGGAAAACCGATCAAGGACCAGCTCTTCAAATCCATTGAGGCCTCAAGGTTTTACATCATTGTTTTCTCCAAGACTTATGCCTCTTCATCTTGGTGCCTAGATGAGCTTGTCAAGATTATGGAATGTAACAAGACAACCGAGCAGAATGTTTATCCTGTCTTTTTTGATGTGGAGCCCACCGAAGTCCGCAAACAAAGTGGGGCAGTTAAAGAAGCCTTTGCCGAACACGAAAAGAAGGAGGCTGCTGGAAAATGGATAGAGGCTATGAAAGAAGCATCTAATCTGGCTGGGTGGGAGTTGAAGGCCACAGCTAACGGGTAATTCAGTTTCATTCAATTTTCTTCATCATATATCTCTGTAATATTTTGCCTAATTGTTTATGTGCACTTTGAGCAAGCTAATAATTTAATATTTAATTAATGATACAGGGATGAATCTAAACTGATCCAAATAATTGTTGATGTTATTTTCAAAAAGAAATATTCCACTCTTTCGAACACTGATGAAAACTTAGTGGGTATGGAGGCCCGGATCAGAAATGTTCTTTCATCTTTAGATATTGGCACAGAAGATTTTCGCATGATAGGAATCAAGGGGATGGGAGGTGGCGGCAAGACAACTCTAGCCAGAGCTGTCTATGATCATATTTCTAATCATTTCGAAGGAAAAAGCTTTGTTGAAAATGTCAAGGAAGTTTCACAGCCTTCTTTGTCCGGTTTAAAGAAGCTTCAAAAACGGATACTAAAAGATGTGTTAAATAAACAAGACATCACTTTTAGTAGTGTTCATGACGGGAAAAACATGTTGAAAGACATGATGAGTAGTAGAAAGACACTTGTTGTATTAGATGACGTTGATCGTATAGAACAACTTGAGGCGTTAGCAAGCGAGCCTGACTGGTTTAAATCCGGAAGCAGAATTATCATTACCACAAGAGATGAGCAACTGCTGTTAGCCCACGGAGTGAACGAATTCATTCATGACGTCAATCTGTTATCTCCCACGGAAGCGATTTGCCTCTTGAGTAGGTATGCATTTAAAAGAGACATTCCAACTCAAGGGTACGAAGAGCTATCAGGAAAAGTTGTACAATATGCTCATGGTCTTCCCTTAACGATCAAAGTTTTGGGTTCGTTTCTTTGTGGTCAAAGTGAACCTTACTGGGTAGATGCTATAGAAAGACTAAAAAAAATTCCATTAAAGGCAACTATGGAAAGATTGGAAGTAAGCTTTGATGGTCTAGAGGATGATTACAAAGAAATATTCTTAGATGTTGCATGCATACTAAAAGGTTGGGTCAAAGAAGATGCAATTAGAGTGCTTGAAAGTCGTGGATTTCGTGCTGAAGTTGGTTTAAGAGTTCTTGAGCAGAAATCTCTTATAACTTATAATGAATATCGGGGCTTGTGGATGCATGATCATTTAGAAGAAATGGGTTGGAATATTGTTCGTCGGTCACACCCCGATGAACCTCACAGACATAGCCGATTGTGGGTTGATGAGGAAATCGAGTATATATTGACTAATGACCTGGTAAAAATTAAGTTATGATTTAATAAAAAAGAGAGTTAACTACAATTTTTTTCCTTGCGGTTTGCTATATGTTCATTTTTTCTCCAGTAGTTTAAAAAGTTTTGGGTTTGGTCTAAAATGAAACATCCGTCATTTGGTCCAAATTCCCTAACTCTGTTAGCATAACTATATTTGACCATTTAATAGAAGGATATTATTGTTTTTTTAATTGTATTATACTAGGCAAAATAATAAGTTACCTCACTTTTCTTATAAAAAACACATAACAAGTTTTCCCCAAATTCACTTTGTCTCTCTAATAATCAGTCAAAAATTCTTTAATTCGAATCAAATTATCATTTAATTCATTTTATATCATCTTTATTCAATCTCTATTTGATAATGTTTTCAGTGATTTTGGGCGTTTTGAAATTTAGGGTTCCAACAAAAATTAAGGGCTTTTATTTATTCGATTTCAGGGTACCCAAGCAACTAAATGTCTACGCTTAGACTCAGATGATTTCAGAGCTGAAATTGCAGCAAAAGGTCTAGCAAAAATGAAGGATCTTAGATTTGTTGTTATGAATCTCTTTAAGGATGATGAGAGCAATATTGTTCAACAATTTGATAAAGTTAGCGAATACCTTCCAAATTCCTTACGATTTATGAGTTGGTATGGTTTTCCTTTTTCGAGTTTACCGAATACATTTCAAGGAAAATATCTTGTTGAACTTGAAATGGTTGGGAGCAAGATTGTTCAACTTTGGGAAGATGGAGATGGAAAGGTAGAATAATGGTTAATTTGTTGTTTTTTCTGATTCATTATGATCTTATATATCTATTGGTTTGTCATTGCACCAATATTAATTGTTTTTTGTACTTGTGTTAGGTTCTAAATAACCTCAGGTTCCTCACAATCGAGTATTCAGAGTTGAGGACCTTTGACCTTAGGTTGGCTCCAAATCTTGAGCAGTTGACTATTAACAGATGTGATGATTTTGGAGAGCTTAATGTACCTGCTGATAATCATTCAAAGCTCAAATATCTCGACGTGAGTCATTCAAAGTTGAAGACCATTCACCTTGGGGATACTCCGAATCTTGAGAAGCTAATACTCGAAGGCTGTAATGATTTGGTAGAACTTCAAATGCCCGTAGAAAATCTAAAGCTCGAATATATCAACCTCAGTCATTCAAAGTTGAGGACCCTTGACCTTGGGCGGACTCCAAATCTCAAAAGGTTAAATCTTGAAAATTGTTATGATTTGGTCGAAATTAATGCTCCGGTTGGATGTCTGAAAAAGCTTGTCTTCTTAGACTTAAGTGGTTGTGGGTGGTTTATGTCTTTTGTGTTTGACAAACGGTCTCAACCAGCTGAGGTTGGTTCTTTATCTGAGTTACATCTGATTGCAGAACCCACAGATGTTTGCTCATTGCACTCGGACAATGATTCTCCAAAGTTTCAGTTTTTATGTTATTATAAAGAAGATTCAGCTTCATCATATGGAAACCTTGAAAGGCTTATTTTGATGGGTCTATGTCCTTGTACCAACCTTGAGAGTTTTTCAAGAAGCATCTGTAGTTTACAATGTTTAAGAAAGCTTACACTTGAAGGCAGTATTCCAGAAGCACCCCGGGACCTTGACCAGTTAGAATGTCTAGAGGAGCTGACTTTTTCATCTACAGAGATTAAAAATCTTCCAGATAGCATTTGTATGTTGAAACATCTGAAATCTCTCAAACTGAAGTCATGTTTACTTCTTGAGAAGTTACCCAATGATCTTGGCCAGTTAGAATCTTTAGAGACGCTAATCTTAACAGACTGTAAGCTTTTACAAGAAATTCCAAACAGCATTTGTAAGATGAAATATATAAACAAGTTACATCTCCGCGGTTGTATTGGAGTTGTTGAACTGCCCAAGGATATTGGATGCTTAGAAGGTTTGAAAGAGTTAGACATAGTAGGTACAGGCATAACCCATCTTCCACTGAGCATTTTCCAGTGGAGAGGTCTGCGTATTTTTGGGTTGATGACGATGAAAAAGTCTGCTACATATAACCTATACTAACACATGCCAAAGGAGCCAATACATGAAGAACAATTTTAATAGGTACTTAATTTTGAAATTTTAAATTGATTATGGCGATACTCATTGTTTCTGCAATTTATGTGTTTTACTATGATTCTAACAATTTAACCATTTTCTGCTATTAGAAGATCTGATCAGCTGGAAGCAATCGTCAATCAAGGCATAACAGATAGCCAAGTGAACTCCGACTGGGTAAGTTATTAAGCAATTTCCCAAATCGAGTGGATTCAGTAGGGTATGGTCTATCATACAGATTTTACGTTTTTTTAATATTTTGTTTCAACTTGATCTTTCAAGGTCCGGTGAGCAGGAAGCAATTGCCACTCAGCTCAGAAGGTGATCTAAAGCTCATATCTCTACGCATCTATTCTCGTGTAGTCATCTTCATTGAAATGATTTATTTATGATTTTCCCCCATGCATTGTTGATCGTTGATCACTGTCAAGTGATTGAATCCATTTCGGTCATTGATAGTTTTCTCTGGTACACTCCCAAAAGTACGATTGTTTGTAAAGAAGTGTTTCAAAGTATGATTGTCATTTTACCTTTCAGTATTAGTACTTTTTAATGAAAACACTGTTAGATCAAAGCTATAATCCCAACTTGGATGCTGTACTAGTACTAATTACTTTAAATCAATAAAGAATTTGAACTTTATTTTTAATTCATGGAGCTGAATAAACACAGTTGACTTGTTCAGTAAGTCAAACTGATGAAAATAATGGGACTATGATAAAAGGTTGGAGATGATCATGCTAAAAATAAACATAAGAAAGTGTTATTAGTGATGTAATATCATATATAAGATTTTGATTCACATAAATAATCTCTACATGTGGATGAAATCATCAAGCATAAACTATTTGTCTTTTGAGTCAAACTACTGGCTTTCATCAAATTTCACTGAGGTTTTCATAGAATTGTATGGACGCACATATTTTAGTGATAAGAAATTATGAGAGCATGTACTTTTTGTAGTTTTGAAAGGTCATATTGTGTCTTTGTCATGGTTGAGCTACAAACCATAAATGTTAAGTTTCAGTTTAATACTTTTTAATTGGTTTATACTAGAATTCAGTTTATGCAATATTGGTGGTTTTTGATCAAACATGACCTCCAATTTGGTGTCAGTTATTATTTGGATTATACTTAGGTTGAAAAAGGGTCAAGAAGAATGACCCAGGAGAAGAATGAAGTTGATATCTTATTCAAAAGTCGTAGTTTTTCACTTTGGCAACAACGCTAAGTTTATTTATTTGCATTTTGGCCACAACGCTAATTTTAGCTACAGCTTACACATGCACCCATTTTACTTCCATTGTTAATGATTCAGATGTTAAAACATCACTGATAGAAAATTCATTGCATATAAAGAAAATTCTTTGATAGTTTTGATTTTAGTCAATTGGTTAGTAAACTGTGATTCGGTCTATCATAACAGCCTATTTCATTGCCAAAACAATTAAAGTGACAACTGCAATAACTATAAAAATTGACTTCCAAAAAGTCAAAATACATATACTCTTTCTCAATTCTTGACGTGTTCCATTCAACTCAAATTCAAATTCTTTGAACCTTTCTTCACTGATGCGGTGCAAGAGTTAGCAGGTTCTTGGATGGAGCAAACAGCTCAACTTAAAAGAACCGTAACTTTTGATCTGTTTGGATTTGAGGGGACCATAAGGTTATATAATCCCGCGTGTGTAAAGGGAAGGGTGTCATTGCCTTATGGGCTGGACCCAACCTGGTTGTGTGGGCTCGCTATGCCTTCTGGGCTAGGAGCCATGTAGCCACAATTGCCGTTAAAAAAAAAAAACACGTTGATTATGCTTTTCAAAAGTATATCAACTTTGAATGTGTTTTTGTAATTTTTGTAAACTAGCAGAGAAAATGTTAATCTAATACTACAATGATGCAAAATTCGTTGCTTGTTGATGAAATTTCTAATTGTCCTCAATTGATATTGTTTGTAATTGCTTTTTTATCTATTGAAAGTTAATAAAAAAAAGGGTAAATTATACCGTTCGTCCCTGTGGTTCGGGCCAAATCCCTAATTGGGTCCCTATCTTTTTTTATTGCTTAATTGATCCTTACAATGAAACTATGTAACACCATCCATCCTTATCGCCCAATTCAGTTATCTTTCCCCGTTATCTCACCCCTTGTGCGTTGCACATGAGGATATAATAGTCTTTTACATTTTTTAAAACAAAATCTATTAAAAACAATAACTTTGATCAAAATCTATCAAATGAATAAATAAATAATAATTTTTACATACCTTTTAACAAAATTTATTAAATGAATAAATAAATAAATTGCAAACACACCACACCCACGATCTAAATCTCCATCTTCTTTTTCTATCATTATACCTTATTATCCATCACCAACGACATCCTACTCTAGCTCATATTTTCAGTTTCAAGATTTAAGATCATACAAAACCCTCATAACCACAATCACCTTCATCACCATAAACCATCCATATATAAAAACAAACCCATTATCCTTTTTATCAGCACCCTTTCAACAAGATCATGTCTACTTCTTTATTCTAGCCTAATTCTCTCATAAAGCCTACATATCCAAATTGAACTAACGCTTAAATAGGCAGAAAAAAATCACATCAAATAGAAATGGTTAAGTGTGTATTTTTTTGGCACATCGTGTGTTTCTTTCCCCACGAGATGAACTGATTTTTCTTAACCTCAAACCACTATATCCACCGACACACCATCCACCACCACTTTTCTTTTATGTTTTATGTTCCTTTATTTGAACCGAGCACGCTCTCAATTTCATTTCAACAAAAACACGAATCAGTTCAATCAAATCCATTACTTTGAATTCACATAAGTGATCCTTGCATGATCTGTGAACCTCATGGACAAGCTTTAACCCCTATGCGAGCCCTCAATTGATCCTTTAACCCGAAGAGTGATATCTTTTGTTAAATGATGATCTGGGTTCACACTCACATCCATTTTCACATTCACATTTGTAACATTTGTATATACTCACATAAATAATTAAAATGGGTGATTTTGAAGCACCTTCATTCTCATTAGGTTTCGATCTTAACTTCGAACCCCAAATCATACCCACATCCCCAAATGAAGTTACCAAATATCTCAATTCATCGAATCTGTCCAAGTAGCAGCTGATTTGAAGACAGTTGTTATTGGTAATGATGATGAGGAGGAGGATAGGGGTCTTCGGGTTCTGGTTCGGGTAATGTGGATTTGGGATCGGGTTTAGATTCGGGTTCGGTGGTTGTTGATGATCATGATATCGAGGATAATAATGCTAGAGGTAAAAGTGATTATTTATTTTCGTGATTGATAGTTTCCGTTTGGTTTTTTTATTTTCGTCCGTGTTCACACGTTTTCCTCCCGTTTCTTCAGATACGTCGAAAAAAAATTCTAAAAGAAATATTTCAAAAAAAAATTCAAACAAAAAAAGTATTTTGACATAAAAGTTTTGACATAAAAATTTTGAAAAAAAATTTGAAAACAATTTTTGAAAAAAAACATTGGGAAAAAAATTTTGAAAAACAATTTTCTAAAAAAAAAAGTTTGGATTAAAAAATTAGGAAAAAAAATTTCGATTTTTTTTTCCGAAAATTTTTAAATTTTTTTGTAATCTTTATTCATCGATTTTTTTTTCAAACTTTTTTTTTTGATTTTTTTCTGACGTCACATGTGAAAAACGTGACGTGCGAACACGTAAGAAAATGGACGAAAATATATAAAAATAGGCGAAAACGTATAAAAACGGACGAAAGCATATAAAAACGGGCGAAAACGTATAAAAACGGATGAAAATGTATAAAAACGGATAAAAACTGTGTGAAAACGTATAAAAACGTGCGAAAACATATAAAACGGATGAAAACGTAAGAAAAACGGACAAAAAACGTATGAAAACGAACGAAACGTAATAAAAAATATAGGGACTAAATTTTTTATACTCACAAACGACAGGGACCTTATTGTTAATGGTATTTATGTCATTTCTGTAAATTTAACGGTCAAACAAACAGAAAAATTGGTTAAGGGACCAAACCCGTTACGGGCCGCAACCACAAGGACCAAACCCGTTAATAAAAAGTAAGGGACTAAACCCGTTAAACCCGACAGACCACAGGGTCCATTTATGAAATTAACTCTAAATTTTAAAAACAAAAAACTCAAATTTCAAGCGGATGGTCTAAGTAAGAAACTGCTCGAATCAAATACGGGTCGGGTTTGGGGGCATGTCAGAACACCTTAACCCGAACATGACATGTTTAAATATTCCTATTAGATTGAGACGCTTACTGTTGTTGATTTAGATTGGAGCGGTTGCAGGATTCTTGAAGATGATGATGGTGATGATATTGAGGATTCTTTCGTCGCCAGAGGATAATAATGCTAAAGGTAAAACTAATTCTTTATTTTGGTGACTGATTTGTTAAAGTTATTTTTGGAATTTATTTGATGATTAGGGATGTTTGGGACAGTTTTATTGAATTTGTTTATCTGATTACTGTTGGGTTTGATATAGCTTTTCAGGGTGTTTGGAATTTATTTTGGTGACTGATGTTTGGGATAGTTTTATTAAACATGTTTGGACAAATTGAATACTTCGGTTGTGCTTATTTTCATCATCTTACACAAACCGAAACTTCCCCACACTCTTCCCAATCCATCTCCACCTTAACCTGTGTCTCCTTCCACCTCCTCGGCCCACTCTTCCAATTCTGATTCGGTCCATTCCAGTGACCCATCTACATATGGCCCTTCCCTGGCCCAAACACCTCCTGCACCTGATGTCCAGACACCTACTTCATCTGCTGCACACACTGACACTCTTTTCTTCCGTGGCTCCAGCACCTACTGCTACCACGACTCGTGTTTTCCCTTTCTCATATAACCCCGTGGCATCTCTAAACCTCTCACATGTTTCACTCTTCGTACCACATTTACCTCTTCCATTCCTCAATTTCGTACTCTTTCTTTACAATATCCTAATTGGCATGGTGCAATGTCTAATAGTTTGTGTTGGTGTCAGTGGTCCCAGCAGCAGGGTAAGATAATCAATTCAGCAGAAATAAACAATAAGTCAGCAGAAACAAATACCACTAGGTGGTTACCGGATATCACTTGGAATCGTGTGATCACTTTCCAAAGTAAACTATTCGACCCTAATGCCTGGGTTACACGAATATCTACTTGGGATAAGACCAAATGTAGTTATAGAATTAGGCACAATTCAATAACCCTTGCGCTTATAAGTGTTAATCGTTTTCTGTGTGTCCATCATGCATCATCAGATCTCCTATTTATAGGAAAATACTCTTAGCTAGTCAAATGGAATTATGAGTATTAATCGGCCCATTAATATCCTCATAATTATCCCCATTATAGTCGTTAGTGGTTACATGACCAATTAAACGTGGTCATTATGCAGTTGTAACTGCCACTTGAATAGGTCAAAGCCCGTTACAAGCAGTACTATCACCAGTACTTTCATAGCACTAGCAGTGGATACACTACTTCAGTGGAAACACTGATTCAGTGTAAACTCTGCTTCAGTGGAAACACTGCTTCAGTGGAAGCCACAACTTCAGTGGAAACCACAAACAGTACTTTCCACTAGCACTACCAATACAAACCACTTATAGAGTCAGGGTGTTCATGGACCTTATGGGTGTACACTCCGTACCTCCTAACCCATTACAAGGTGTGAACTAATCCCACATGTGCACTAAATTTTCCAACAATCCTCCCCAAATTTAGTTCACTTCCTTTGCATGAAAAAAAAACATTAAACAAAACATGTGCATAGACGAAAATGTCCTGAGGATTGAATTTCCATCTTAGTAAATTACACGTTCAAATATTCGAGAATCAGGGTGTTCTAAGAATTGAACCCTTCAACCCATTTGAATACCTGAAGATAAAATACACACAAGTTTTCAAACACTTATCAGCTCCTGACACTATACAAGCCATGTGTCCATATCCAGATTCATAAATGTTGTAGGAGCTAAAGTCCAAAGCTTCCTGAAGCGGCAAAACTTCAAAATTTACATAGGTGGTTCCTCTTTAGTCATGCTCCTGCCAAGCACTTTTTCAAAGAAAATTAACCATTAAGAAGTAAAGACTTCATCCTCCTTTCAGCAGGTTCTGAGCACAACCTTGGGATGTAGATAAAACATGTGATCCAGTCCACTGAATGTTCAGCTTTCCACATTGAACTCAGCTCCCAAGTTTCCTTAGGAGGAAGTTGGGTGTCCTAGCATTCAGTGACTAAGTAGGACTTAAACCCATCCCTTTAGCAGACTTTATAACCAAGTCTCTAGCCAAACCCTTCGTCAAGTGATCAGCTAAATTTTGTTGAGATCTAACAAACTCTATAGATACCACCCCATTCATGATAAGCTCACGAATCATGCTATGTCTGACACCTAAGTGTCTAGACTTACCATTGTACATTTGGCTATAAGCCTTAGCCAATGTAGCTGCACTATCACAACGGATAGAAATAGGTGCTATATGTTTAGGCCACAATGGAATCTCAAGAAGCAACTTTTTCAACCATTCAGCTTCTTTACCAACAGCTGCTAAAGCCACAAATTCAGATTCCATTGTTGAACTGGTGATGCAAGTTTGCTTCTTGGATGCCCAAGAAATTGCACCTCCACCAAGTACGAATACCCAGCCACTGGTAGACGAATTGTCTTCAGTGTTACTGATCCAACTTGCATCAGTGTATCCTTCCAACACTGATGGGTAACCAGTATATGAGAGACTATAATCCATAGTTCTCTTCAAGTACTTCAGTACCCTTTGAACTGCTTGCCAGTGATGAGCACTAGGATTACTAGTATACCTGCTCAATTTTCCCACCGCAAAACCAATATCAGGTCTTGTACAAGTCATGGCATACATCAGGCAGCCAATTACCCTAGAATACTCAAGTTGAGATACAACTTTGCCATTATTAGGCATCAACTTCTCACAAGTATCCATAGGTGTACTCACTGGAGTACAATCAAAGTAATTGAATTTCCTCAACACCTTCTCAATATAATGAGACTGAGAGATAGAAATTCTTTTACTTTCATGTTTAATCCTTATACCAAGGATAACATCAGCCTCCCCCATGTCCTTCATGGAGAACCTTGATGACAAAAATTCCTTTGTCAAGTCAACCTGATTTTGGTCAGTGCCAAAGATCAACATGTCATCAACATATAGACAAATGATGACTCCTTTACCAGATTCATCAAATTTGCTATACACACATTTGTCAGCTTGGTTAAGAACATAACCACTAGACAAAACCACTTCATAAAATTTTTGATGCCATTGCTTAGGTGCCTGCTTAAGTCCATAAAGAGACTTAATCAGTTTACACACCTTGTTTTCATTGCCAGGCATGATGAAGCCCTTAGGTTGGTTCATATAAACCTCCTCATCCAATTCACCATTCAAGAAAGCTATTTTCACATCCATCTGATGAATAATCAGATTGTGAATAGATGCCAAAGCAATTAGCAGCCTTATGGTACTGATACGAGCCACAGGGGCATAAGTATCAAAGTAGTCAATTCCTGATTTTTGTTTAAAGCCCTGAATGACTAGTCTAGCCTTGAACTTTTCAATAGTTCCATCTACCTTCATTTTCTTTTTGAAATCCATTTGCAACCCAGAGGTTTGCAACCAGGTGGTAGATCAACCAACACCCAAGTGTTGTTGCCCATGATGGAATCCATCTCATCATTGATTGCTTCTTTCCAGAAAGCAATATCCTGGGACTTCATTGTTTCTTCAAATGTCTTGGGATCATCCTCAACAATGAAGCAATAGGAGTATTGGTCTGAGACCTCATTCCTTGTTCCTTCAACTAAGTATAGTTGAAACTCAGCTCCAAATGACTTTGGAGTCCTGACCCTTTTGCTCTTTCTAAGCACAGGTTCAGGTTGTTGAACCACAACCTCATCAGGGACCACTGATGGTTCATCATCAGGGACCTCTGATACACCAGTGTTATGAGTTCCATTAGGAATCCTCATACTTGGTCTAGGGACTGATGAGAATCTATTCTCATCAAAGTTTGCATCCCTTGATTCCTTGATAGAGTTCCAAACCCCAACATCCCGACAACATTCTGAGGGACTAGGTTTCGATTTCTGAAACCCACTTTCTCCGTAACTGACGTAGAAACAACCTATACGACTCGTAAGGTTCCGAAAATCCAAGATACAATAACTTGGATTACTTATACAAAGTTATTTGAGGTATTAACTTAGTTCCCTACGTTTGAAACTACTCTTATCTAAGAGTAGTCAGGGATCTGGTTCATACTCCTAAGGATTACCTTGAGTATTGTGACCACATAGTCTCCAGGGACTACTACTTGGTAGTCACCAGGGACTACTCCAACACCAAGTTGTTGGACTTGGACACGAATCTTTCTCGTTTTCCCAGTCCTGAGGTTTCAGTAAACCTCGACTCAAAGTTGATATGAATCAACTTCCTTGTTCCTTACTCCAGAGTCTGGTTATGAGGATAACGAAGTAACAACTCCTACTAGGGTTCTGTAAACTTCTTTGTTACTTCAGGGTCCTATAACGAAAGACCTTTCTTCGTTAGTTACTACTCTACCTAAGGTAGTACCCGTTGTTGTGAACCCACAACCAACTAGATGGTGGACCAACGTTTGGAGACCCAACGTTTACCTAAAGTTTTTCTTTTACTTCCATCTACCTTGATAACTTTTCAAGTTCCGATCTGATCAGTAAGTCCCGAAATTTGTTTTTAGTCCTTAACTGATGAAACTATGAATACGGGGACACCGAGCATAGTCATGGTATTCCGACGATTAACGAAACCGTAGATAAGTGTTAGACTAATAAGTAGTCT
>BPTQ01000006.1:8271887-8314823 GCA_019973895.1 Chrysanthemum seticuspe | reverse complement strand
AAATGCTGGGATTAACCCATCCTTAGACATATCTTGCATTCTCTTATAGTGTACATGGACAAGTCTAGCATGCCAAAGGGTAGAGTCAGTCTGGTCAGAGGTGGTCACAAAGGCTGAATTAACACTATCAGATTCAATAAATAACCAAAACCAATAAAAACACCATTCTTAGAAAGAACAAATTTATCAGATTCAATAACTTGTTTATATCCATGATTATTCAAAACACTACTTGAAACCAAGTTCTTCCTTATATCAGGAACATGAATAACATTAAACGAAGTTACAATCTTTCCAGAACTAAACCTAAGATCTACACAACCATGACCATGCACCAAGGCTGTTGACTCATTTCCCATGTGAAGAATAGAACCATCATTCAGTGACTCATAAGTCTTGAACCAGCTTCTATCTTTGCACACATGAACTGTTGCACCAGAGTCAACCCACCACGCAACATCATCATCCTGCACATAATGAGATTCAGATACATATGTAACATAATAAATCTGAAAAGACTTATTAACCATATTCTGACCTTTCAGTGAGTTGGAAGAACCACCTCTCCCTGAACCATTAGTGCCTGGTCCATTGGCTTTACCACCAACTTTAACACCCATGCAATCCCTTTTAATGTGACTAGTTTTGCCACATTTCCAACAAGTAGGTGTTGCCTTCTTGTTAGGATCTGCCCTTGTGTTATCATGATATTTGCGTTTGCCTTTGTTGTCATTGTACCTGGTGGAGTTGTTATGCTCCACCATATTGAAAACAGATGCACCAGCAGCATTGCTACTCTTTGGCTTGTCATTATCCTGTACATTGAGAGATTCCTCAATGCGCAGATGACTGCCCAACTCAACCAGAGTCAACTCCTCTTTCTTATGTTTCAAGGTATGCTTGAAATCTTTCCAAGAAGGAGGGAGTTTGTCAATGACACAAGAGACTGAAATAGACTCATCCATGTGCATATTATGTTGTGTAAACCTTCCAAGTATTCCAAGAAGTTCATTGTATTGTTCCATGACTGGTCTTGAATCAGTCATTTTGTAATTTGTGAAATTACTAACAAGAAACTTCTTACTTGATGCATCCTCAACCGTATATTTGGCATCCAAGGAATCCCACAATTCTTTGGAAGATTCAATGTTCTGATAGATATCAAATAGAGAATCAGACATACCATTGAGAATTAGACCTCTGCATATGTAGTCATCATTCTCCCATTTGCTCCTCCTCCTGATCTGCTCCACAGTAGCATCATCCCCATCATCAGGAATAGTTGTGGTCAAAACATAGACAACACTCATGCTTGACAGCAAGAAGTGCATCTTCTTCTTCCACCTCCTAAAGTCCACCCCTTCAAACTTATCAAGCTTGGCAAATTTTGAAGCCATGTGTTTCATTTCAGCAGTTGCCATTGATTATCACAAAATAGTTTACTTTGATTGTTGGTGTCAGTGGTCCCAGCAGCAGGGTAAGATAATCAATTCAGCAGAAACAAACAATAAGTCAGCAGAAACAAATACCACTAGGTGGTTACCGGATATCACTTGGAATCGTGTGATCACTTTCCAAAGTAAACTATTCGACCCTAATGCCTGGGTTACACGAATATCTACATGGGATAAGACCAAATGTAGTTATAGAATTAGGCACAATTCAATAACCCTTGCTCTTATAAGTGTTAATCGTTTTCTGTGTGTCCATCACGCATCATCAGATCTCCTATTTATAGGAAAATACTCTTAGCTAGTCAAATGGAATTATGAGTATTAATCGGCCCATTAATAGCCTCATAATTATCCCCATTATAGCCGTTAGTGGTTACATGACCAATTAAACGTGGTCATTATGCAGTTGTAACTGCCACTTGAATATGTCAAAGCCTGTTACAAGCAATACTATCATCATTACTTTCATAGCACTAGCAATGGATACACTACTTCAGTGGAAACACTGATTCAGTGTAAACTCTGCTTCAGTGGAAACACTGCTTCAGTGGAAACCACAACTTCAGTGGAAACCACAAGCAGTACTTTCCACTAGCACTACCAATACAAACCACTTATAGAGTCAGGGTGTTCATGGACCTTATGGGTGTACACTCCGTACCTCCTAACCCATTACAAGGTGTGAACTAATCCCACAAGTGCACTAAATTTTCCAACAGTTTGATGTACATTGTGGGTGGTAGAACTTAGTAGTGACAGACTACCAGTTAATAACTTAGTTGATCTAATAATGATGTGGCAAGTCTGTCTTATTTTGGGAATTGGTGCTTTTGGACCATATAACTTACAAGCCCTTTGAAAACGCTATTATTTAACACCCTTACTGTTATCATTAACATAACCAAAAACAAGTGTGATTGTTACAAATGAATTCTGATATTTGAAATATCAAAATGGGATTGTGCTTATCAACATGTGATATATTTTGTAGTTCATCATCCCAGTTTGTAACACATACTGTATTTAGCAAATTTTTTTAATTATAAACGCTTGAATATGCAACAATTTTTGTCCCAAGAAATGCCACAAACATGTTGGGATCACCACACTGATTCACTTTGCATAAAAGAAATGATATTTGTGTTTTTTTATGACTTATGAAATGTACAAATATTCTAAATTAGAAGTTTCTTCTGCTGCGGCTATCTTTGACTTGTGCTTTTACCTTGTGTACCGATTTTAAATAATAAATCTTCGTGTTTTTTGTGTTTTTCGTATGTGGGTGGGAACGTGAGTTATATATTATGATTTCATGAAGTAATTTGGAGTCAGATGTGTCTTAAACCATTCTGCTAACTACTATCACGTGTATAGTTTATCATTCCGATCCCTTAATTACTGGTTATTATTATTGAACTGCATATGAGAATCTTTCGACACGACACCATTCAGTTTGTAACAGTTCCAAACTCCCGCTTACCGGACTTGGTGTTTTGACCAAAGAATCAGGAAAAAGAAAGCAAAATGTCTCAAATGTCACCAGCGCTCCAGAATCAGTAATCACAAGCTGCAGCAAACAACCTTTTCCAAAGTTGATTGTCAGTCCTCGTAGAAAGTTAGAGTAACTGGTGTATATCTTAAAGGCGAAAGCTAACTTTAACATGATTTAAGATTGTCACTTATAACAGAACTTGAAAATTGTATTAAAGATTTTCACTTATTATGGTAGAACGGATTGTCACAAGTGAAAGGAAAACACTACCATAACAGCCTATTTCATCGCCAAAACAATTGAAGTGACAACTGTAATAACTATAAAAATTGACTTCCAAAAAGTCAAACCACATATACTCTTCCTCAATTCTTGACTTGTTTCATTCAACTCAAATTCAAATTCTTTGAACCTTTCTTCACTGATGCGGTGCAAGAGTTAGCAGGTTCTTGGATGGAGCAAACGGCTCAACTTAAAAGAACCATAACTTTTGGTCCGTTTGGATTTGAGGGGCCCATGATATCTTGTCGATCAGAAAGTCCGCAACGAGGCCGACATCATGCCAAATAGAAGGTTTGCCTCGACAGATTGTGGTAATATCGTTGGTTGGATCCTCGATTCTGAATTTCCCCAAATTGAGCTACTTTTTGTTTATGCTAGTAAAGGATGTATGGTCAATACGGAGAACATGAGCTGAGTGAGTGAGTTGAATCGGGTGAATATTGACGAAATGAATGGTTGGAGATCGAATCGGGCGTCAAGAGCTAGTTTTTGGCGGGTTTGAGCAATTAATTTCGAAGTGGTTACTTTATTTAAGTTTTGTTTCTTCACACTTTGACCACAAGTTTTAAAGAAAAGTGGTTTATTTATTTGCAGTTTGGCCACAAAGTTTATAAAAAGGGATGTCAAAGTTAGATATATATATGACCCCCCACATATGCAACCACCGAAACTTGTTTAATAGAAAGTTTAAAATTTTATTACATCAAACACATGTAACCTTGGACCTTATATATGACCTTCCAGATGCAACCTTGGGCCTTCTCGAGAGTTATGAACCCTGTGGAGTGTGGATAGGATCTTGATCGACCCTTTCGGAAACACCTTTGGCTGATAGAGTGATCTCTTTTGTTAAAAGCATGCTAATTCAAATTCCTTTTTAGGGGGAATTACATGCATTCCCTCATACACATCAATATTTACATATTTTCCCGAATACAAGTTTTTAATGCATGATGTACAAGCCTATCTAATCATCTTTTTATTTAATATATTGTATGATTGTAAACTATGATTTTGGTAACACGTTGTGCTTTTCAAAAGTATATCAACATTTGTATGTGTTTTTGTAATTTTTGTAAACTAGCAGGGAAAATGTTAATATAATACTACAATGATGCAAAATTCGTTGCTTGTTGATGAAATTTCTATTGATTTTGCTCGCTCGATGTTGATTGTCCTCAATTGATATTGTATGTAATTGCTTTTTTATCTATTGAAAGTTAATAAAAAAAGAGTAAATTATACCGTTTGTCCCTCTGGTTCGGGCTAAATCTCTAATTGAGTCCCTATCTTTTTTTAATTACTTAATTGATCCTTATAATGAAACTATGTAACACCATCCATCCCTATCGCCCAATTCAATTATCTTTCCCCGTTATCTCACCCCATGTGCCTTTCACATGAGGGTATAATAGTCTTTTACACATTTTTTAGAACAAAATCTATTAAAAAAATAACTTTGATCCAAATCTATTAAATGAATAAATAAATAATAATCATTTACATACTTTTTAACAAAATTTATTAAATGAATAAATAAATAAATAAATTGCAAACACACCTCACCCACGATCTAAATCTCCATCTTCTTTTTCTATCACTATACCTCATTATCCATCACCAATGACATCCTACTCTAGCTCATATTTTCAATTTCAAGATTTAAGATCATACAAAACCCTCATAACCACAATCAACTGTAACAATTCACATTTTCAGGATTTCTATCTATTCTCAAATTTTTACTTTTCATTTTCGAGAATTTACTATTCACTTTTACTATTCACTTTCACTATTCATCCCGTAAAATTTTTATTTCATATTCTCGTAAGATAAATTATTTGAGTAATGACCTGAGAGTTTGACAATCGTTAGATCACTTTCGCAAAAGTTATTAAGAAAACATCGTTTCAAAGCTTCGTTTTGGACGGTACACCATTTAAACATCACACGCATAACGAAAATCAACTCTGACAATTTTTCTCTCATCAGATGAATTTTTAGATCACTCATGATTAATTTGAGAATTTTTAAGATTTATTTTTATGTTACCAAATAAACCCTGCGCTGAACGAAACTAAACTTACGTTTTAAACAATTCTACTTACATCCAGGCTTAACGATTCCTGCACTGTGTTTATAATATGTTTTTGACACTTTTACATTTTTTGGAAAAGTCAAACATATTTCCCTCCTCCTTTGACCATAAAGGAATTAACCTTGTACGTTTTACATTTCTACTTAAATCGCGTAACTTTTAAACTTCACAAATAACTGTAAAGTTATCCAGCGTATGACGAAAACCATATTTTAACATCTCATATCACTTTTAAACTAATTTTAGTCTAATCTAAATAAATTCACGGTCGTTTCCCTGAAATTTCGTTCTTTTCTGATAAACTGCGAATTATGCGTTTTTTAGCCGTATTTCCAGCTTTAAGCAACTTTTTTTTTGCACCCAATGAGACTTATCAACCATTTTATATTTTTATATGGAGTATAATCATGAGTTTCATCATTTCTACAAGTTTCATATTTTTACGATACCCGGTTTTACGTTTTATGGCTTAACAACTTACGGTTGGCATTTAACGGAACTAAATCTTGCTCTAAACTCAAGATAACACCAAGACTTATCATCTAAGACACCTATGCATGTTATGGCCGACCTAAGGGGGGGGGGAGTCATCATCTTGGTGTCTTCATCCTAACCATGGTTCATTTAGATCATTACATGTGTCCTAAACTTAACCATGGTTAATATTTAACCCAATATATGGTTAACCAAACTTACCCTCCTATAAATAGGAAGTGAAATGCATTCTAAGAACCCTCATATTCTGTTTTAGGTCGTTCATATCACAAATCATACATATCTTTCATCATTTGATCTATAAACACCAAGTTTATGCAAAGAAGTTTCAAGTAGTAAGTTACTACATCAAATCT
Organism: Chrysanthemum seticuspe; assembly: GCA_019973895.1. Taxonomy (NCBI): domain Eukaryota; kingdom Viridiplantae; phylum Streptophyta; class Magnoliopsida; order Asterales; family Asteraceae; genus Chrysanthemum; species Chrysanthemum seticuspe. The sequence goes on along the minus strand of BPTQ01000006.1, from coordinate 8,308,646 downwards.
CTAGCAAGTTTAAGCGATCTTCTTGAGTTTATATCCACTCAAGTCACTTAGTACTTCATCACCAACTCTTCAAGTTTGCAAGGGTGCCAAGGTGTGGAAAGCTAGCTCAATTCAAAGTCTTAAGTGATCAATCAAAGTCCTATCCTTACTAGTTACTCCTTTCTTGATTGAAAGCCAAAAGTTGTAAGCAACTAATCACCACCATCATCTCATCTTTATTATTCATAATATTAACTATTTCATGCTATATATATAGTTACTATGTTGATTCATGATGTACATATACTCAATCACATGCTTTAATTCACATATTGTTGTAAAAGTAACAAACTAGTAAACTAGTCATATTCTATACGTTTGAAAACATTAAAACCAGTTACATATGGACTTTTTAACTTACATAATATGGTAGACAAGATAAAAAGGTAAACATAGCAACTTGAATCAACCGAAACGGACAAACGAGTCAAAAGTTATAGTCAAAAGAAGTTAGCAAAACCAAAACGCCGAAACTGCCAAATAACTTGCTGTTAAGGGTCTGGTCGTTTTAAAAGTGGTACTTCTGGTCCGAATCATCAAAATTTAAAACACTAAAGTTGTCCGGAACGACGTTTTCCTTTAATGGCAAAGAAGCTCGGACCTTGAAAATGCTTAAACAGGCCATATTCCTTCAAAAACTGAAACTGCCCTATATGTAGTTTCACGACTATACTTTTGTCACAACTAAAAGCGAAACCAACTTATTTTCATAGCTAGTTACATATTAACTTAACAAACTTATTTAATCTTTAAATTAGTATTTTCACAAGTAACGGAAAAATGACCATTTTACCTTTTCCGACGATTTTTACCAAAGCTTCATTCTTGAACATGTTAAATAAGTTGTAGTCAGTAGTAAGCAATGAGAACTTGTAAAAACTAGATTTTTACTAAAAACATGATAAACTTTATGATATAACAATCTTCACTCAAAACATATATTGTATCTACTAAGTGCTACAATACTAGAGAGCTTCATGTGAGGGGTTTCATTTGAGTAAAACGTATCGACGAGTTGCTGGATTTACGATTTAAAGTGTCCTAGCTCCTCGAACGTTTACTACATGACCTCTGAATTGTGATGGCCCGAACAGTAGTACGATATATATATATATATATATATATATATATATATATATATATATATATATATATATATATATATATATATATATATATATATATATACTAAACACGTTTTCACAACTAGACCATTTCTATAAACTGACATACACAAAAACCATGTACTACATCATGATCAACATAGAGACATATATAGGATGGTTTATGTTTTCCTAACCATTATTCCTAACCTAGGTCACAACATTCCATTTTAGGTTGCTCGTAGAAGTTCTCGCGGCATATCAATCATTCTCATTATACATTTGATATCATTTACTCTGAGGTGAGTTCATAGCCCCACTTTCTATTACTTAATTGTCTTACAAACCCTTGGGGGAGATACATGCTTTATTTTAAACCGAACACATTGCTTTCAAAATGTATACTTATCTGATTATTTTACTTGCACTAAGTTACCGCATTTGCCAAACTTAAGTCCCTAATCATGAATCATTAATCACGAGTGAAGTGAGCGCGAATATTGTGGATAGATCTATCGGGATTGATGAATCCCGTTTGTTTGACCAGGTACGGTAAACAAACGCACTATATTTGAGTACATTAGGTAAAACGGACAAATTTTACCTACTTGGGGCACGTATCACCAATTAATTCTGGAGCAAGTTAACGTCTTGATTGCATGATGCTTAGTGAATAATATCTGTTTTGTTTTCAACATTATGGGTGTATAACAACGTAACCCACACAAACATATTGTGTTCAACTGATTTCCAAAACTCTATGAATTTCACTCAACCTTTGTGTTGACAGTTTTAAGCATGTATTTCAGGTCCATAATGTCGGAAGCTGGCACGGAGGAGCACGGATACTCAAGAAGGCTATAGATTTTATTATCATTCGAAAACCCATTTAATGTATTTTGTAAACATGGAACCATTTGGGACCTCATTTTTGTAAACTCTGGTATTTATATAAATCGAATGATAAATCTTTTAAAACGACTCCATTAGAGTTCGTTTTCTATTGTTATGACTGTTGTGCCATGAAGTAACACCCAGTTTGAATTCTGCTGCGTATCACGAAATTGGGGGTGTTACAGATTGGTATCAGAGCCACAGTTATAGAGAAACGGGTCTAATCGAGACTTAAACTATAACTACTTTTTCAAACAAAAACATTTTATAGCTTTCCGTTTTCCGTGCCTTCCATCCTCCAGACGATTATGTGACTTTTAGGCTTTTTAAGCTATATAAACTATACTAGTATATTGATATATACACTCGACATAATTTCAATCATAAACAATGTACTAAACATACCTGCGTATGCCTATTCGAAGGCATTACGGCACAATCATATTTTTCCAATCTCCCAATCATGCATCTACTCGTGCATTTTAGGATTACGAAACTTTATCCAAGACATTGTAAGTGATTACAATGGTCTTTCCTACTTCCTAGACATTGTGAGATATAGTGGTCTCATTCATATTTCAAGACACTGTGAGATACAGTAGTCTCTGTTACATTCTCAGACACTGTAAATCTTACAGTGGTCTCTATTACATTCTCAGACACTGTAATCCTACAGTGGTCTCTATTACATTCTCAGGCACCGTAAATCCTACAGTGGTCTCTCTTATATCCTCAGACACTGTGAGTGAAACAGTGGTCTCAACTATTTCTCAGACCTTGTAAGTAGCACAATGGTCTCTATTATTCCCTAGACATTGTGAGTTACACAATGATCTCTCTATCATTTCTCAAGACATTGTGAGTTACACAATGATCTCTCTATCATTTCTCAAGACATTGTGAGTTACACAATTATCTCTCCATCATTTCTCAAGACATTGTGGGTTACACAATGACCTCTCCATCTTTTCTCAAGACATTGTGAGTTACACAATGGTCTAATTTACTTCACAGACATTGTAAGTTATACAAAGTCTCTAGGAATTATCTTATAAACCTTATATGATATTCTTTTACATAAAGCCCATCACAATTTATCGATTTTCCTAATGGGAATACAAGAAATTGAATTTCTAAAGGACAAACTGACTCATCATCTACAAAAGCTGAAGTTCAGCAACTTTCTCTACACTCATCAAAGTTCTCTTCTGAAACCTTCATTGTTAAAGGTCCATGATGCTAGCCTGATTAGGTTTCAAGGAGATCATTCCGCCATATTCCTTTAAAATTCACTTTTGAATTTAAAACAAACTTGACATCTCTACCTAAGAATAATGGTAAGCGTACGCTACACTCTTCTAATCGTCAACATGTCACATCATTATCTGAACCTCATTGAAATTCAGTACGTAAAACTTCACAGTATCACGTTTCCTTCAAATACTAGTTGACATAAATACTATACGATATAGCCCTCATCCCGAAACCACCTAAGACATTATCAACTTTGGAAATGGTTTGGATAACCACTTGCCACTAGCAAGACTTTCCCTACAATGACAGTTTTCACATCATTACAAACCATTTCACATCAACAATATCTTACACCTTTGATTAACAACAATTACCCTAACAACAATAAAACTATTCCATTTGAGGCACTATACCGACAAAAGTGTTAGTTAACCATTTGCTGAACTAAGGTGTTTAGAGATCACCCACGAAACAACTAAGGAAACCATACAAATACAAATTAGGCTCCATGCCGCACACTATCACCAAAAACTTCATGTTAGAAATTAAGGTTTTATTGATAGCCTCGATACACTAAGATAGGATTCGTTTTGAGAATCGGGAAAAGCCAAACTTTAGGTATATTGGACTCTATAAGATTTTAACCAAACCCTTTAGGTTATCAACTTAAGCCACATGGTACATAATACATTCTATGACTAGAAACTTGAGAACACAAAGATTAGAATTTGGCGTATACACCCTCATTTTCCTAGACATTTCAACATCGGATAACACACATTGAATTCCGGGACGGAATTCCCATTAAGGTGGTGAGATTGTAACAAGTCACATTTTCAGGATTTCTATCTATTCTCAAATTTTTACTTTTCATTTTCGAGAATTTACTATTCACTTTTACTATTCAGTTTCACTATTCATCCCGTAAAATTTTTATTTCATATTCTCGTAAGATAAATTATTTTAGTAATGACCTGAGAGTTTGACAATCGTTAGATCACTTTCGCAAAAGTTATTAAGAAAACATCGTTTTAAAGCTTCGTTTTGGACGGTACACCATTTAAACATCACTCGCATTACGAAAATCAACTCTGACAATTTTCCTCTCATCAGATGAATTTTTAGATCACTCATGATTAATTTGAGAATTTTTAAGATTTATTTTTATGTTACCAAATAAACCCTGCGCTGAACGAAACTAAACTTACGTTTTAAACAATTCTACTTACATCCAGTCTTAACGATTCCTGCACTGTGTTTCTAATATGTTTTTGACACTTTTACATTTTTTGGAAAAGTCAAACATATTTCCCTCCTCCTTTGACCATAAATGAATTAACCTTGTACGTTCTACATTTCTGCTTAAATCGCGTAACTTTTAAACTTCACGAATAACTGTAAAGTTATCCCGCGTATGACGAAAACCACATTTTAACATCTCATATCACTTTTAGTCTACTCTAAATAAATTCACGGTCGTTTCCCTGAAATTTCGGTCTTTTTCTGATAAACTGCGAATTACGCGTTTTTGACCCGTATTTCCAGCTTTAAGCAACGTTTTTTTTTTGCGCCCAATGATACTTATCACCCATTTTATATTTTTAGATGGAGTATCATGATGAGTTTCATCATTCCTACAAGTTTCGTATTTTTACGATACCCGATTTTACGTTTTATGGCTTAACAACTTACGGTTGGCATTTAACGGAACCAAATCTTGCTCTAAACTCAAGATAAGACCAAGACTTATCATCTAAGCCACCTATGCATGTTATGGCAGACCTAAGGGGGGGGGAGTCATCATCTTGGTGTCTTATCCTAACCATGGTTCATTTAGATCATTACATGTGTCCTAAACTTAACCATGGTTAATATTCAACCCAATATATGGTTAACCAAACTTACCCTCCTATAAATAGGAAGTGAAATGCATCCTAAGAACCCTCATATTCTGTTTTAGGTCGTTCATATCACAAATCATACATATCTTTCATCATTTGATCTATAAACTCCAAGTTTATGCCAAGAAGTTTCAAGTAGTAAGTTACTACATCAAATCTCTAGCAAGTTTAAGTGATCTTCTTGAGTTTAGATCCACTCAAGTCACTTAGTACTTCATCACCAACTCTTCAAGTTTGCAAGGGTGCCAAGGTGTGGAAAGCTAGCTCAATCCGAAGTCTTATGTGATCAATCAAAGTCCTATCCTTACTAGTTACTCCTTTCTTGATTGAAAGCCAAAAGTTATAAGCAACTAATCACCACCATCATCTCATCTTTATTATTCATAATGTTAACTATTTCAAGCTATATATATAGTTACTATGTTGATTCATGATGTACATATACTCAATCATATGCTTTAATTCACATATTGTCGTAAAAGTAACAAACTAGTAAACTAGTCATATTCTATACGTTTGAAAACATTAAAACCAGTTACATATGGACTTTTTAACTTACATAATATGGTAGACAAGATAAAAAGGTAAATATAGAAACTTGAATCAACCGAAACGGACAAACGAGTCAAAAGTTATAGTCAAAAGAAGTTAGCAAAACCAAAACTGCCGAAACTGCCAAATAGCTTGCTGTTAAGGGTCTGGTCGTTTTAAAAGTGGTACTTCTGGTCCGAATCATCAAAAGGTTAAAACACGAAAGTTGTCCGGAACGACGTTTTCCTTTAGCAATTTAGAAGCTCGGACCTTGAAAATGCTTAAACAGGCCATATTCCTTCAAAAACTGAAACTGCCATATATGTAGTTTCACGACTATACTTTTGTCACAACTAAAAGCGAAACCAAGTTATTTTCATAGCTAGTTACATACTAACTTAACAAACTTCATTTAATCTTTGAATTAGTATTTTCACAAGTAACAGAAAAATGACCATTTTACCTTTTCCGACGATTTTTACCAAAGCTTCATTCTTGAACATGTTAAATAAGTTGTAGTCAGTAGTAAGCAATGAGAACTTGTAAAAACTAGATTTTTACTAAAAACATGATAAACTTTATGATATAACAATCTTCACTCAAAACATATATTGTATCTACTAAGATGCTACAATACTAGGGAGCTTCATGTGAGGGGTTTCATTTGAGTAAAACGTATCGACGAGTTGCTGGATTTACGATTTAAAGTGTCCTAGCTCCTCGAACGTTTACTACATGACCTCTGAATTGTGATAGCCCGAACGGTAGTACGATATATATATATATATATATATATATATATATATATATATATATATATATATATATATATATATATATATATATATATATATATACTAAACACGTTTTCACAACTAGACCATTTCTATAAACGACATACACAAAAACCATGTACTACATCATGATCAACATAGAGACATATATAGGATGGTTTATGTTTTCCTAAACATTATTCCAAACCTAAGTCACAACATTCCATTTTAGGTTACTCGTAGAAGTTCTCGCGGCATATCCATCATTCTTATTATACATTTGATATCATTTACTCTGAGGTGAGTTCATAGCCCCACTTTCTATTACTTAATTGTCTTACAAACCCTTGGGGGAGATACATGCTTTATTTTAAACCGAACACATTGCTTTCAAAATGTATACTTATCTGATTATTTTACTTGCACTAAGTTACCACATTTGCCAAACTTAAGTCCCTAATCATGAATCATTAATCACGAGTGAAGTGAGCGCGAATATTGTGGATAGATCTATCGGGATTGACGAATCCCGTTTGTTTGACCAGGTCCGGTAAACAAACGCACTATATTTGAGTACATTAGGTAAAACGGAAAATTTTACCTACTTGGGGCACGTATCACCAATTAATTCTGGAGCAAGTTAACGCCTTGATTGCATGATGCTTAGTGAATAATATCTGTTTTGTTTTCAACATTATGGGTGTATAACAACGTAACCCACACAAACATATTGTGTTCAACTGATTTCCAAAACTCTATGAATTTCACTCAACCTTTGTGTTGCCAGTTTTAAGGATGTATTTCAGGTCCATAATGTCGGAAGCTTGGCACGGAGGAGCACGGATACTCAAGATGGCTATAGATTTTATTATCATTCGAAAACCCATTTAATGTATTTTGTAAACATGGAACCATTTGGGACCTCATTTTTGTAAACTATGATATTTATATAAATCGAATGATAAATCTTTTAAAACGACTCCATTAGAGTTCGTTTTCTATTGTTATGACTGTTGTGCCATGAAGTAACACCCAGTTTGAATTCCGCTGCGTATCACGAAATTGGGGGTGTTACATCAACTTCATCACCATAACCCATTCAAATATAAAAAAAAAACCCCATTATCTTTTTTTATCAGCACCCTTTCAACAAGATCATGTCTACTTCTTTATTTCTAGCCTACTTCTCTCATAAAGCCTACATATCCAAATTGAACTAACGCTTAAATAGGCAGAAAAAAAATCACATCAAATAGAAATGGTTCAGTGTGTATTTTTTTTGGTACATCGTGTGTTTATTGCCCCACGAAATGAAATGATTTTTCTTAACCATCCACCATCACTTTGCTTTTATGTTTTCCATTCCTTTATTTGAACCAAGCATGCTCTCAAATTCATTTCAACAAAAACACAAATCAATTCAATCAAATCCCTCACTTTGAATTCACATAAGTGATCCTTGCATGATCTGGGAACCTCATGGACACGCTTTAACCCCTTTGCGAGCCCTCAATTGATCCTTGAACCCGAAGAGTGATATCTTTTGTTCAATGATGATATGGGTTCACACTCACATCCATTTTCACATTCACATTTGTAACATTTGTATATACTCACATAAATAATAAAAATGGGTGATTTTGAAGCACCTTCATTCTCATTAGGTTTCGATCTTGACTTCGAACCCGAAATCATACCCACATCTCCAAATGAAGTTACCAAACATCTGAATTCATCGGATCTGTCCCAATAGCAGCTGATTTGAGGACAATTGTTATTGGTAATGATGGTGAGGAGGAGGATAGGGGTCTTCAGGTTCTCGTTCTGGTTCGGCTAATGTGGATTTGGGATCGGGTTCGGTGGTTGTTGATAATCATGATATCGAGGATTTTTCGTCATCGGAGGATAATAATCCCAGAGGTAAAAGTGATTATTTATTTTGGTGATTGATAGTTTTCGTTTGTTTTTTATATTTTCGTTCGTGTTCGCACATTTTCTTCACGTTTTTCAGATATGACGAAAAAAATTTCCAAAAGAAATATTTCAGAAAAAATATTAAAATAAAAAAAAGTATTTTGACATAAAAATTTTGAAAAAAAAGTTAAAAAATAATTTCGAAAAAAAAATTGGGAAAAAACTTTTGAAAACAATTTCTAAAAAAAGGTTTAGAATAAAAATTAGGAAAAAAAATTCGAATTTTTTTTTTCAAAAATTTTCAAATTTTTTTTGTAATCCTTTATTCGAATTTTATTTTAGAAACATTTTTTATGGAATTTTTTTTCAAACTTTTTAGAAACATTATTATGCCTTTTGTTTGGTACAGTAGGTTACAATTTTGGTTTGTTCGAATTTTGGATTCGTGTTTAGTATTGGTATCAATATCAGTATTTATAACAAATTGGAAATTGGTTTGGTGTTGGTGATGGTGGTGCAACATTCTTAACCAATCCGACTATGTCTTGAGCAGTTATGTGAAGCATTTCGGTATCAACAACATATTTTGGTTCCGCCTGATTCACATGTGGTTCTGCATCTAGTTTCGCCTGATTTTATCTGCATTTGTCTGGATCTGTCTGCCTGAATATGCATGTTTTCATCAACCTTTGTGGATATGCACGTGCATATGCATCTGGTTTCACGAGTGGTTCTGCATCTAGTTTCGCTTGATTTTGCATGCATCTGTCTATCTTAATTGGTTTTGCTTGCCCGAATCTACCTGTCTGAATCTGCATCTGTCTGTCTGCCTATTCTATTCTCGTTCATCTCCTTATTTATGTTGCTCTGTGCACTGCACCTGGTTCTTTTGGATTGCATCGGATTAAGACTGTCTAGCATTGAGTTTCCACTCTGAGACACTCTGCTTTTGTTTGTTTTTCAGTGTTGGTTTATTTTCTATTTGGCAAACTCTCAATGTTTACCGCTGCAACATTGAGAGTTTGAGAGAAGGTGCTAGATAATAAAGGCCCGGAATCCCATTGGGTTTGGCTCGTTTAGTTACTAGGGTTAAGTTGTTTTGTAGTTTATTCAATATTTTGTAATCTTCCTTATTTTGTGAATATGATAATTTAGTGTTTTCAGTATTTCTTTAATTTCTAAAAAAACAAGTTTTATCCTACTAATATGGCACTATGAGCTTATTCTTTATTCCAATTCTTTTTTTATTATATATATTTTTCCAAACATTGTATATAATAAAATGTCACAATGGTCAAACACGACAACTGTATTAGTTACCTAATACGTCTAACATATTTAAATCTTATATAACTAAGGATGCGTTTGGATTGAGGGTGTAGGAATGACAAAATGGAAATAAAAATGATTTCATATGTTTGGTGTACGTGTATGGTTATGAGTATATCTAAAGATAAGGGAATTCTCATTTTACTCTATAGGTGATTTCTCAAACCATTCCCCCATAGCCCACTTTTATTTATAAATGATATTATCTTCTTTCAAAATTAATAAAAAGATCTTATACCCAATCCTTATAACCAATCCAAATAATAATCTTAGGAATGATATATTCATTGTCATTCTACACAATACCAATACCTAAACCCGTTTTGATTCATGACAACAAGCCAAACGAACCCTAAATCATTGTTCTACACTTCTGAGAGCAAATTTTGTATTTTTGGATTCGTATATAATATTATACACGATGTATATCGTATCATGAATGCATTATACATAGAAAAAAGGAGGTGATATGCACACCACCAAAAATCACCTTAGTGATCGATACACATAGTACAACACAACACATGCATGATTGTGTTATACACATCACTTTTAATGGTGTACATATCAACTCTCATAAAAAACCATTTCTATGCTGATATGACCACCCCCTTCCCAAAAAAATAAATAAAAAAAAATAAAGTTGTTCAAGCTCCATCCCTGTTCAACGACTACCCTACTTTGACCATTCCCTAGCCGCGAACGCACCATTGACCCGGTCAAGGCTTTCTATCTATGAAGATGATATGAGTTCGATCCCAACTTCAACCAAACATTGCATCTGGCTTGTACTTGAGGAAGGATGCTTGAGTATCCAGGGGAAAGAATCGTTATCGTTGGGAGGCTAAGACCATGGTTCCTGGATATTAAAAACAGACACTTCTTGAATAGAAACTTATAACAAGTTCTTACAATATTTGAAGAAGTCAATTATGTACACGTCTAATTACTCTCTAAAGGCTAAGGGCATACTTTTGGGTCAATGCTCTAGACATAGAAAAATATCATATTAATTGCAACGAGACGAAATTCAACAAGTGGCAAGGCCCGCTAGTAACGTGCTACAGAAATATAAGAGGCAATTCAAATGTATAAAATATTTGAAATATTGTTGGTCGTCAATAGGAATATGTGGTGTAAAATATCATAATGTACTATTTTTATTTTCTTTGAAGAATTCATATCATTAAGATTTGAAGTTAGAATATATTGTTGGTTAATTTAACAAAGATGTTAGTGATGGTAATTCATGTTATAAATAAACCCATGAAAGTTTTTATAATTTATCTTAGGAAAAATGGTCTATAAGGTATCCAACTTGCTACCGTTTTCTTTTGTAGGCATTCAACATTTTTTTTAAAGTAGTCAAATATTTTTTTAATATTTCTATTGTAGCCGTATATCTAATGTGGCATGATCTAATCAAGGGTTAATTACATAAATTTACATAAATCGTCCATATGGCTCTAAACAATTACACCATTCATCATTGAGTCAATTACATAAAAGGTCCCTGTGGCTCTAATAATTTACACATTTCGTCCTTTTGGCTCTAAACAAACACCCCTTTATATCAGGAAACCCAAACACAGTGGTTATAGTGTTATATGTGTTCAAAATTCAAAGGCTTTAGCATTAAATCTTATTCTATTAACAATGGTGTATTGTTTATCATAAAAATTGTATGGTGTTAGTGTCGACAGTGGGACTGAACAACCTAATAGCAAAAATTGTAACATCTTGATTTTTGACTTCCCTTAGTCAAACCTATTTAGGAAATGCCACAAATTGCAAGTTCTTGATTTTTGACTTCCTTAAGTCAAACATATTTAGCAATGCACGACCAAACACTATCATTTACAATAACAACCCAATTTTATATTCAGTGTATGCCATTAATAAAATCAAGAGTTTTTTATTGATCGATTTCAGTTAACATATGTTTGACTTTCCTAAATCAAACAATTTCACTTACAATATGTTTGACGTCCCTAAGTCAAACATATTTGGCAATGTCTAATGAAACACCAGCAGTTACAATAACTAAACACACACTTAGCAAGAACCGTTACTTTCCGCATCATCCCTTTCCTCTCTTTTCTTCCTTTCCTTTAGATATTTAAACACATCTTCAAGTTTTGAAATCCTCCTTTCCAAATCAACAACCTCTGGTAACCCGATATCTGCAGCTTCTTGTTCTCATTAGTAATACCCAAAATCTCTTCATAGTAGTATTTTTGTTGCCTCAACCAATTCAGAGTCTTTTGTCTCAACTCCTTAGGCATCTTCCTGTATGAACCATATTCAGCAATTGGTTCATCACCAAATCTCTCAAGAACTAAATCAGAGAGAAAATAGTTTTCTAAAACTTTTTCCCACTCATCTTCATCATACCCAAATGTAAAAATCCTTCCCCTTAACGTTTTGTGCCATTGTTAGCGATTAGGGTTGTGTCAAAATAGGGTGTGTTGCTGTTGAGGAGAGTTTTATCACAGAGGGAAACAATAAAAGGGAAACAAGTTGGGTTGGATTAACTAAGGTGTAGTCATAAAAGTGATTGGTCTATTATGCCCTTGAATATATAACTGAAAATGGACGTTTACCGAGACCAAACGGGTCAAGAGACGCAATCGGCCTCAAAAACCCAACTTTTGGACTCATAACGACGATTATCTCATGTTTTGGGCCCGGACAATGCTTTTGGCAAGTTTAGGGACCAACGGTGTATTTTTATCTAATAAAAACACCCATGAGGGCCACAAATCCACAATTTACGAATGGTGAGACATGCCACCTTTCGTTCCTTTTGTCACGCATGACACACACTCAAAATGGTCTCATTGGTTAAGAGATGAAAGGTAAGATGACCCCAACATCCACCACTTCATGCAGCCTTACATCATACAAAATATTAAAAGACTTAATATTATCATCAACATCATAAGAATTTATATGCATTAATTAGTATTTGTAGTAGAAATACTTATGTTAATACTAGAAGGGTACTCGTGTAATGCGGTGGCGAGTATCGGGTGACTATTTTCTTGACGGGCAAACTTTTTTCATTTTAAATCTTCCTTACTTAAATCTTCCCCGTAGTCTTTTTTTATTTATTTTATTTGTTTATTTTTTCGTGTCTTGGTGATGTTAGATGAGGGTTGTGGAGTGTTGTGAGGGTTTATGGTTGTATTTTGTACTTTTTTTTTTTTTTTTATTTCGGCTACAAGATCTGTGAAAAGATCTACGGTACGGTTTTTGTTTATGTTTTTGGTTTGTGAAGATGTTGATCTTGTGAGATGGGGAGTGAGATAGTTAGTGTTTTTTTCTTGTGGTTGTGTTGTTGACAGTAGGTTGTTTTGTAGGTATTTCTATCCCAGATAAAGTATAGATTAAAAACGTAGCATGAATTAAAAAGGTATTAATGATTTAGGTGTTTTTTAAAATTATATTGCAGTTTTTTTTTCTGTAAAACATTAAATTTAATGGAAGATATCAGTTACGAATTGGGTTCTAAGACACTTAAATGACATTTTTACAAATCAAATCTCATTGACTAATGGCTTGTTATTTTTCTATTAAAGAAATGTTTTTGGTCTTACTTTTTAAGACTTCTTTATTTAGAAAGTCCTAAATGTTTTATATAATAGTATAGATTGAAGTTAGAAATAACGCTAGTCAACAAAAGTTTTTGCGAAGAATTTTTGTATATATGTTCATATTTTTTGTCGGCCGATATGGCTAGAAATTAGAAATTTTTCGGAGCAGGTCTGATCTTGAGACCTAGGTGGCTATGTTGAGCCGCCTCCCCTAAACAAACTCGTCAAACCCTATAAATCACCATTCTCAAACTACAGTAGTCGGCCGTCATGAGCCGCTACTATTCTCTAAAAAAAAAAAAAAAAAATGGGTATGTTTAGCTTGATCCCCACCATCTGATGCATCGTTGCTTGTTTGCTTAAAAAAAGTTTCCTTTACTATTCTATTCTTTCTACAGTTACTTTTCTTGTTCGTTATTCTTCATTGCTCAAACTTTTCTATTCACAAATTATTGGTTTTCCTCTTCATGCCTTTGTTTGCAAGGTGGATTTTTATATCATTTGTTTCTTAAAAAAAAAAAAAAAAAAAAAAAAAAAAAAAAAAAAAGAGGGTAAAGTTCTTCATTTTATTTTCTTTCTTTCCTAGTATCATTCTCAATCAAAACTTTGTATTAATTTTCTTTCCCAATCTTTATTTTTCTTATAAAAGAAGAAAACGAGATTTTTCTTTTTTTTTTTCAAGTCTGCCCGAGTTTACGGTGTTCCTGAAACAAGCACAAGGCTGCAACAATGATAAACACATCTAGTTTCTCATAAGCTAAAGATTACTCGTCTCTTGAAAATTCAACTCCAGTCGGATCGAAGACCTCCGCTCCAACTGCGGGAGAGTATTAGATAATAAAATAATTAGGTGGCCCAAGCCCGATCTGTGGGTTTAAGGTCCATTAGGTTTCTTGTGTTTTCTATGTAATTGTCATTATAAATATTGATCAATGATAAATAAAATACCTACGGGTTTAACCTTTCAACAAGGATATTCCTCATTAGAGATTTAATGACCAACTTGCTAAGACATTTCCATGATTTCTCTATGTTATTGTAAAAGATAAGAAAATTTATGGAAGCAATATTATTGGTGTAGGGTAATGAAATTGAATGTTAAAAAATGGTCCCTATTAGAGATAAGAAGAAATTTCTTATTGCAAAGTATTTGTCTCTATCAATGCTTAGAAATAGTCCACAAAATGCAAGTGAATAACAGTTTAATTTTGCATGATAGCAGATTTTTACATGATGGTTTAAAATGTTATTCATTTGAAGTTTAAGTAGTTATATCATTTAGACAAGTAATTACAAGAATAATTTTTCAATTACAATAATAAAAGTTATTATTGCAAAACTTATACAAAAAATGTAGATTAATAAATTAACAAATTCTGTCATAATGTGAAGAAGCGAATAAAAGAAGGATCGTAGATGCATCTTATGTTCAAGTAGGAAACATCGTCATTTGACAAAATTAAATCATGGACTTTTATTTTCCAAATAATCCAATATTCTGTTTTCACACAGTGTGTAGTGGTCATTTGGTTTGAAAGTTCAAACATTGAATCTTTATCTTTTATTTTCATTGACCAAACGAGTGGCTTTTTTTTATCAACAAACATAAACACATCACTGCAGCTGGATATGCTTTCTTTCTTCACGTTAACTCTTTCAACAACTTCAACCAAATTTCCAATAGGCTCTTACATTTTATTTCCACACAAACACAATTACCTTCACATTATCAAGTATTATTATTCCCTTTTCCTTGCAATCAGTTTGTAAAAATGTCCTTGAGCAACATATGTTTCCCCTCCGATCTTTCATCCATAACCTCATTAGGAATTATGCTAATGCTAACGCTAATGCTAATGGTCTTTATCCATTACTACTTTTATTCGAAGGCATCTTCTTCAAACTCATCTGCACCAAAAGAAGAAAAATCGTCTCCAGACTCATCTGAACCAAAAACAATGGTGTCCACTTCAACTTCATCCGGTCACAAGAGCTTTAAGTATATGATGTTTTTTTAAGCTTCAGGGGTGAAGACACTCGAAAGAACTTTGTTGACCATCTTTATCTTGCTCTTACACAAAACGGTATTGAGACATACAAAGATGATGAGAAAATTAAGCAAGGAAAAATGATAAGTGATGAGCTTATTAAGGCCATTGAAGACTCGAAATTTTACATTATTATTTTCTCCAAGAGCTATGCTTCTTCATCTTGGTGCTTGGAAGAGCTTGTTAAGATTATGGAATGCCAGACGATGGACGAGCACACTGCTTACCCCGTGTTCTATGATGTGGAGCCCACTGAAGTTCGCAAACAAAGTGGGTCAGTTGGAGATGCATTTGCAAAACATAAAGAGGATGAAGCTGCTGGGAAATGGAGGAAGGCTTTGAAAGAAGCATCTGATTTGGCTGGCTGGGAGTTGAAAAGCATTGCTAATGGGTGAGTAAATTTCTTCATCGTCTAGGCAATATTCTTTGATTTTACTTCTCTTTTATCTACGATTGAATGATTCCGGTGGGTTCCAATGTATAAATAATAAATTGCTTTTAAAAAAACATGTTTCATCTCAAATGGGTAAATAACTATTTATATCCTAACATGGTGTATTTTTAATACATAACCTTGAAGAAGTTTTTTGTTCACAAACTTAAGATTTTTTCTGTAGTGATATATAACCTTAAAAGCAGTTTTTAATGCATTGAAATGAGTATGTTATAAGTTAGATGTTGCAGGGAAGTGTTTGCGGGTAGACCCAACCTGTTTTGACCCGGAAAAAATTTAGCTTATACCCAGCCTATCTGTTATTCATTTACTATCTAACTGATAGCAGATTCTTTGCCATTACTTCATATACAATTGTATGTGTTATATATCTGAAATTTGATTGTTAAAGTAGGATTTTTAACAATCTTATTTTACATACAGGCATGAAGCTAAATTTATCCAAAAGATTGTTCAAGAGATTTCACTAGAGTTACGCTCCATCAATTTCAGCTTGGATGAAAAGTTAGTCGGCATGGAGACTCGAGTAAAGGATGTTGTTTCATCTTTAGAAACCAGTGTTGATGATGTTCGCATGCTAGGGATATGGGGGATGGGAGGTGCGGGGAAGACAACCTTGGCCAGAGCTGTTTTTGATCATATATCCATTCAGTTCGACGGTGAAAGCTTTATTGAAAATGTCAGGGAAGTTTCAAAAGCCTC
The DNA here is from genome assembly GCA_019973895.1 of Chrysanthemum seticuspe. Taxonomy (NCBI): domain Eukaryota; kingdom Viridiplantae; phylum Streptophyta; class Magnoliopsida; order Asterales; family Asteraceae; genus Chrysanthemum; species Chrysanthemum seticuspe. The sequence goes on along the minus strand of BPTQ01000006.1, from coordinate 8,292,108 downwards.
TACGGAGGGTCTAAAGAAGTTGCAGAAACAAGTACTTTCAGATGGTTTAAAGGATCAAAACATTGAAGTAAGTAGTGTTTTTGGCGGTAAAAATATGATGCAAAGGAGGATGCGTGGTAGAAAGGTACTTGTTGTTCTTGATGACGTCGATCATAAAGACCAGCTTGAGGCATTAGCCGGTGACTGTAATTGGTTTGAGCCAGGAAGTAGAATCATAATTACAACAAGAGATGAGCAAGTACTGGTATCCCACCGAGTGAGCTTGATTCATAATGTGACTTTGTTATCTCAAGCGGAAGCGGGATGCCTCTTCAGTAGGTATGCGTTTGGAAGAGAGATTCCAACTCAAAGGTACGAAGAGCTATCAGGACAAGTTGTACAATATGCTCATGGTCTTCCCTTAACGATCAAAGTTTTGGGTTCGTTTCTTTGTGGTCAAAGTGAGCATTTTTGGATAGATGCCATAGAAAGACTAAAAACAATTCCATTAACGGCAACTATGGATAGATTGGAAATAAGCTTTGATGGTCTAGATAATGATCACAAAGAAATATTCTTAGATGTTGCATGCATACTTAAAGGTTTCCCCAAAGAATATGCAATTAGAGTGCTTGAAAGCCGTGGATTTCATGCTGAAGTTGGTTTAAGAGTTCTTGAGCAGAAATCTCTTATAATTATTTCTAACAATAGGTCTTTTGGGATGCATGACCATTTAGAAGAATTGGGAAGGAGTATTGTTCGTCGGTCACACCCCGATGAACCTCAAAGACATAGCCGATTGTGGGTTAAAAAGTAAATTGAGTATATATTGACTAATGACCTGGTAAGAATTAAGTTATGATTTAATGAAACTGAGAGTTAATTACATTTTTTTCCTTGTAGTTTGCTAGATATTTCATTTTTTCTCCAGTAGTTTAAAAAGTTTTGGGTTTGGTCTAAAATGAAACATCCGTCATGGGTTTGGTCCAAAATTTCCTAACTTTGTTAGTTTGACTATATTTGACCATTTAATAAAAGGATATCATTGTCTTTTTTAAGTATTATATTAGACAAAATAATAAGTTAGCGTCACTTTTCTTATAAAAAACACATAACAATTCTCATTTTGCTAGTATTTGTTTGTCTCTCTAATAATCATTCAAAAATTCATTAATTCAAATTGAATTATCAAACAATTCGCTTTATATCATCTTCAGTCACTCTTAATTTGATCATGTTTTCAGTGATTTTGGGCGTTTTGAAATTTAGGGTTCCGACAAAAATTAAAAGGTTTTAGTTTTTTCAATTTCAGGGTACCCAAGCAACTAAATGTCTATCCTTATATTCAGAGGATTTGAGTGCTGAAATTGCAGTAAAAGGTCTAGCAAAAATGAAGGATCTTAGATTTGTTTATATGAATCTCTTGGAGAGCAATATTGTTCAGTTTGATAAAGATAGCGAATACCTTCCAAGTTCCTTACGATTTATGAGATGGGATTATTTTCCTTTTTCGAGTTTACCGAATACATTTCTTGGAGAACATCTTGTTAGACTTGAAATATGGGGCAGCAAAATTGTTCAACTTTGGGAAGATGGAGAAGCAAAGGTAGAATAATGGTTAATTTGTTGTTTTTCATGATTCATTATGATCCTATATATCTATTGGTTTCTCATTGCACCAATATTAATTGTTTTTTTTTACTTATGTTAGGTTCTAAATAACCTCAGGTTCCTCAGAATCGGGTATTCAAAGTTGAGGACCTTTGACCTTAGGTTGGATCCAAGTCTTGAGCAGTTGACTATTGACTATTGTCATGATTTCGTAGAGCTTCATATACCTGCTGATTATCATGCAAAGCTCGAACGTCTTGACCTCACTGCTTCAAAGCTGACAAACCTTCACCTCAAGAATACTCTGAATCTAAAGATGCTAAAACTCGAACGCTGTCATGATTTGGTAGAATTTCAAATGTGTGCTGAAAGTTTAAAGCTCAAACATCTTGACCTCAGTCATTCTAAGTTGACAAACCTTCACCTTGAGAGTATTCCGAATCTTGAGAAGCTAATACTCACAGGCTGTCATGATTTGGTAGAATTTCAAATGCATCCTGAAAGTTTAAAGCTCGAATGTCTTGACCTCACTGATTCAAAGTTGAAAAACCTTCACCTCGGGAATACTCCGAATCTTGAGAAGCTAATACTCAGACGCTGTCATGATTTGGTAGAATTTCAAATGCATCCTGAAAGTTTAAAGCTCGAATTTCTTGACCTCACTGATTCAAAGTTGAAAAACCTTCACCTCGGGAATACTCCGAATCTTGAGAAGCTAATACTCAGAGGCTGTCATGATTTGGTAGAATTTCAAATGCATCCTGAAAGTTTAAAGCTCGAATGTCTTGACCTCACTGATTCAAAGTTGAAAAACCTTCACCTCGGGAATACTGCGAATCTTGAGAAGCTAATACTCAGAGGCTGTCATGATTTGGTAGAATTTCAAATTCATCCTGAAAGTATTTTGGCTTTAAACGTTTTGGTTCCTTGATGAATTTCTCCAGTATACTTCCAAAAGTACGATTGTTTGTAAAGAACTGTTTCAACGTATGATTGTCACTTTACCTTTTGTATTAGTAGTTTTTAATGTATACACTGTTAGATCAAGCTATAATCTTAACTTGGATGCTGTACTCATTACTTCAGATCAATAAAGAATTTGAACTTTATTTTGATTCATGGTGCTCAGTAGACACAGTTGACTTGTTCAGAAAGTCAAACTGTGTTTTCGATGAAAATGGTGGGACTATATATGATAAAGGGTTGGAGATGATCATGCTAAAAATAAACTTAAGAAAGTGTTGATAGTGATGTAATATCATATATAAGATTTTGATTCACATAAATAAGCTCTACATGTGGATGGAATCATCAAGCATAAACTATTAGACTTTTGAGTCAAACAATTTGTCATGGTTGAGCTACAAACCGTAAATTTTAAGTTTCATTTTATACTTTTTAATTGGTTTATACTAGAATTCAGTTAATGCAATATTGGTGGTGGTTTATACTAGAATTCAGTTAATGCAATATTGGTGTCAGTTATTATTTGGATTATACTTGGGTTGAAACCGGGTCAAGAAGAATGACCCGGGAGAAGAATGAAGTTGATATCTTATTCGAAAGTCGTAGTTTTTCACTTTGGCAACAACGCTAAGTTTATTTATTTGCATTTTGGCCACAACGCTAAGTTTAGCTACAGCTTACACATGCACCCATTGTACTTCCATTATTAACGCTAAGTTTATTTATTTGCATTTTGGCAAGAGAAGGGTTCAAGCTGATGGTCAAGGTTTCTGGGCATTGGTTCACAAATGGCTATGGGAAGAGGGTAAGTTGGAAAGTTCTTGTTCTGTTATAGTACTCATTTCTAATCAAGAAACTGATATCTCTCTGAGTTTGAATTCTTTGTTATAGTAGTCATTTTGAAATTAAGAAACTGCTAGAACCAAATTCAGGTCGGGTTTGGGTTTGGATTGGCCTGTCAGAATGCCTTAACCCGAGCACGACATGTTTAAGTAGTTAGGTCAGTTATAATCCTAACCCGTCTACACATAACTCAAACATCGCCTATTCAACCTGCTTTTCTAAACTTGTGGGTGGGTCGACATGTTTAACCCGTTTAACCCATTATAAACATAATTTATCTAAAATAAACAAAACTCAAACGGGTTACTGATTAGACCAGACCCTACCTGTTTATTTCCATGTTGGTTTTGGGTCGTGTTTTGTGTTAGGAATTGCCACCCCTACTTTTTGATGGCATCTCTTTATGTGCTGTATGATAACCGTTTTTTTCGTTTTTTCGCCCGATTTTTTACGTTTTTGTCCGTTTTTATCCGTTTTCATTCGTTTTTTATCCGTTTTCCCCCCGTTTTTTTCGTTTTTTCGCCCGATTTTTTACGTTTTTGTCCGTTTTTATCCGTTTTCATTCGTTTTTATCCGTTTTCCCCCCGTTTTTTTCGTTTTTCGCCAGTTTTTTTACGTTTTTGTCCGTTTTTTTTTCGTTTTCGCCTGTTGTTTTACGTTTTTCTTACATTTTGTCCGTTTTTCTTTCGTTTTTAAAAAATTTTCCAAAAAAAAAAAATTGGAAAAAAAATATTTCCGAAAAAAAAATTGAAAAAAAAATATCAAATTTAAAAAAAATTGAATAAAAAATTTCAAAAAAAAAATTTAAACAAAAATATTTTTTTTCAAATATTTTTTTCAAATATTTTGAAAAAAAACGGACATATTTAAAAAAAAAAAAAAACATATTTGAAAAATAATTTTTTTATTCAAAATTTTTTTTTTGAAACGGACAAAACGTAAGAACAACAGACAAAACATAAGAAAAACGGACAAAATGTAAGAAAAACAGACAAAACGTAAAACAACAGGCGAAAACCGAAAAAAAAACGTACAAAAACGTAAAAAAACTGGCGAAAAAAACGAAAAAAAACGGGGGGAAAACGGATAAAACCGAATGAAAAACGGATAAAAACGGACAAAAACGTAAAAATCGGGCGAAAAAAACGAAAAAAACGGGGGGAAAACGGATAAAAACGAATGAAAACGGATAAAAAACGGACAAAAACGTAAAAAATCGGGCGAAAAAAACGAAAAAAACGGGGGGAAAACGGATAAAAACGAATGAAAACGGATAAAAACGGACAAAAACGTAAAAATCGGGCGATAACTATTATTAACGGAGGGACTAATTGGGAAAAAACTACATTTTAAAAAATAAGGGACTAACGGTGCAAAACACTTAACGAACTGCACTAACGAAGGACTAACGGTGCCAAAACACTTAACGGACATTTAAATAGAATTTTCTTCTACTTTTCAGGTTTATGCTGCTAAAAATGGGCAAGAGATGACTCGCAAAGCTGCTTACATTCACTATAAAAAAGGTACTTTTTCTCAATTATGTTTATCTCCCAACTTCTTTACCTTGGTTTGCTTTATAATTGATAAAGTTTGTTTTAAACTTTTATTTTTTTGCGTGTAAATATGATTTGAGAAAAATTGTTTCTTTTGTCTTATAGTAATCTATTTTCAACTTTCATTCAAATAAATCCATTGTTTTGACAGGAGAGCGGAGGAGGATCTAACAATAAAAAGGCGAAGAAAACTTTCACCAAGAAGAAATGAGTGTTGATTATGTGGCTGAAATGTGAGATTGGTATACACTTATGTTGAGACACTAAGGGCTTGTTTGTTAAATTTTTTTATGAAGTCATGTTTAATTAAAAAATGACTTAATGCAGACAACTTCAGTTTTATTACCTAATATTTTCAGTTATCTTTTTCTATTAAGTCAGAAACAAACAGTTTTCATATGACTTAATTAATTCAGTTTTTTTCCTATTAAGTCAATTAAGTCGAAATCAAACACCCCCAAAGAATTTGAATGGGATTGCTCAAATAGTCGCTTCAGAAGTGTTGGTGAATTTTCTGATTCTGCTCGGTACCGGAAAATAAAGAACATTAAGGGGAAGCTTTTTGAACTTTAACTTGTAATATGGACCTTTTTTTTTTACTAATAAACATATTTTAGATCTAAATTTTAGTGTTTCTAAATTAGAAGTAGAGGCTTTTAAGAACTCATTGGATATCATATTGGTAGAGAAGTGAGTTTGAGCCTGAATGTTAGTTTGAGCCTAAAGTAGGATTGTTTTAGGTTACGAATATATGTTTTACTTTATTGAATATATGTCTAATTAGAAGTTAGGGGTGTTTGTTTAAGCTTATTAGACATAAGCCGTGTTCGGCTTATATAACATAAGCCACAATTTTGTGGCTTATTTTAACACTTACGGGTTTATATAACATTGACAATGTTATATAAGCCTGTAAGTGCCAAATAAGCCACAAAACTGTGGCTTATGTTAGATAATCCGAACTCATATAAGCTAATAAGCCCATACGTAAGCCGAAACAAACACCCACTTAGACTAGTTAATTAATAGAGTACAGTCAATATTAGAAAGTCAACTGTGTTTTTGATGAAAATTATAGGAATTTGATATGATCATGTGAAGATGGAAATGATCATGTACAAATGATTCTATATTCCACAAGTGTTGTATGATCATACACAAGAGTGTATCGTTTTATGCTCTTTGGGTTGAAATCATAAAGAACAAAACCATTTGACTTTTTTTAGTCAAAGTATTGACTTTCATCAATTTAATGATTTTTTATTACTGCTGGTATTGTCAAATAAAAAAAGAAATATGAAGGGCATGTTATGACAATACTATATAAATATTTTTTTTTTGAAGAATGAAGTTATGATTTCGTTGCATGTTGATTTTAGTAAAAAAATGGAGCTTGATTTTATATGTTTATGGACTTGGATCTTTTACTTGGGTCAAAACCGGGTCAAGAAGATGACCCATGAAAAAAAAAAACCGAAGTTTTGCTTTTTCGCAGATTGACCACGCAAGTTTTAAACAATTAAGTTTATTTCAAAGTCTGTTTTGCCAGTTATACTTGAAGCTCTTAACCAATTGTTAAAAAACCTATATAGCGAGTGTGTGCTCTCAAACATAAGTGTTAGTTTTGTAGCGTAATACGTGACAAATCACAAATATACATAGTTACATCAAGATAGAACTACTCTGAGTTGATTAACGTGTTGGAAATGCAGATAAAAATGATATACTTGTATAAGATATGTTTACGGACGTTATATGAACGGATCTGGCATTAGTGTTTGCAATGGAAATGTGCATGTGTATGTCGAAGTAAAATATATGATGTTGATTAAATGAAGAGAGCCTTGGAACAATTGACTGGGAATTGCCAACTTTTTACAAGCGAAGTACCATTTTATACAAGGGAAATTGTGTTATATGCACAAGGTGACGTTTAAAAGGAAAAATCTCTTATTGTGTGTAAACTACATTACTTCTCTTATTGTATGTACACTATTACTTTTGTGTAGTTGCCTTCATGTAAAAAAAGAAGTAAAATTTGAAGGGCTTGTCATGCCATTACCCTTAATTCATGAACGTCGATTTTTATTCTCAAAAATCATAGGGAGACAAAAGGTCGATCAAGATTTCATCAAACAATGGGAGTTATGGATCATCAAATTAACCAAAAGGTGCATGAAGAAACAATTGAGGGTAAATCATTGTTGTACGTTTGGTTGGTAGTTTAATCTTGCTTAGTTTGTTTTGTAGAACGTAGTTTAAGCTTAAACTTCGTTAATGCAAAATCACCTTAAAAAAGAAAAAATGAAACTTTTATCATCTTAAATTGATCTTCTTGTTTCTTCTTCATCATGACTGATCCAATACCCACATCAATCTTTGTTAGAATTAATGTTTTAAGCTTTTGTTTTTAGATTGAACAATATGTATATTTGTATTTATGCTTGTAAAGTATGCGTGTACATTATGTATTTTGGCTAAGCCTGGAACTTTAGAATGGGCTTGGGCCAATTGGGTCATATTGGTCAGTTTTGACCCGTTGTGACTCTAGGGATAGGATACGCCCCTAGAATTTCATGAAGCATGATAACTGCCTCTCAAGGCACCGTTTCATAAAGTATATAATGTTAGGGGCTGTATAAACTTTGTATCATTCTATATCTATTAATCAAAAGTACATTGTTTATGCATCTTTGTTATTTCTGCACATTATACGCATTGCCAAACACCCCTGTAACTTTTTGCACAGTCAAAACCAAACACTCATGTCGAAATACAATCAATTTTCAAACCACACTTGGCCACAAGAATCCTATTTATATCAATCTTGACCATTGCAGATAAATTGCTTACTGTAAACAACATAACCTCGCTTATACATGTCAAACTAGATGTTGACAAACTTAACTATTATGGGCTTATTTTTTAAAGAATATATGTGAAGGTTTTGAGGTTCTTAAATCTTAACCATCTAAAAAGTGAATCCACCAGTAGGGCTGGCTATTGCTCCTCCTCCTTCTGTTCACTCGTTGAAAGTTGACTCAATTGTGAAGTCATGGATCTTTTTTACTCTTTAATGCTCTTCAAGAATGCCTTCTTGTGACGAATCCCAAAATTGCTAAGGATGTTTGAGATCATATTGAGAATAATTTTCTTGACAAAGGGGAATCACAGATGCTACAACTTGGTGACCTAACCGTGGATGCATACTTTATAAAGATCTAATCCATCACCATCATATTGACTAGTCTTGGATCTCTCATTAGCAATGATAATGTTGTCACCTATGCTCTTAATGGGTTAAGCGATAAATATGATCATGTTGTGGGCATTTTTGCACATAGGGTTCCTTTCACGGATCTAAACACGGTGAGATCTATGATTCCTACCGAAGATATGAGATTGAAGTCAATCCCAAGCCTCTACACCCGATGCTTCATCTACATTTCCTACTATTCTATTGGCTAAAAGCAATAATTGATGAGGAAATGGTTGTCGTGACAATCGTACATCTCAGTGCTCATATGAGCCTCGGGTTTGTCATAATTTTGCTAAAGGTTTTTGTTGATTTGGTGCTACTTGAAAATTTGTGCATGATTCTTCCACTCATGCAAAGCAGAATAGTTATTCATCCCTTTGGTCACTGCCTAATGTCCCACTCTTACTCCTATTGGACCCAGAGGGGTCTCGGAAGGGTGTGCAATAGGTGTCGTCGCACAGGGCCTCCACTTATTAGGGGCCACATTTTCATTAGTTTTCCATATAAATACGTATAATAGTAAACATATATGAGTTATATAATTCATGTTTTATATGTGGTTTGTGTTTAGTTTACAAGTATAACATGGCATTTTTGTTGTTATTGCACATGGCCACCTAAAATTACGAGACGGCCAAGGACCATCTATGCAAAATTGTTCGAATTTGATAAAGTTAGCGAATACCTTCCAAGTTCCTTACGATATTTGAGATGGATTGGTTTTCCTTTTTCGAGTTTACCGAATACATTTCAAGGAAAATATCTTGTTCAACTTGATATATGGCGCAGCAATATTGTTCAACTTTGGGAAGATGGAGAAGGAAAGGTACAATAATGGTTAATTTGTTATTATCCATGATTCATTATGATCCTATATATCTATTGGTTTGTCATTGCACCAATATTAATTGTTTAATTTGTACTTATGTTAGGTTCTTCATAAGCTAAGGTTCCTCACCTTCTGGGGGTCAAAATTACAGACCCTTGACCTTAGGGTGGCTCCAAATCTTGAGCATTTGACTATTTACATGTGTCGTGAATTCGTAGAACTTGAAATGCCTTCTGAATGTTTAAAGCTCGAAAATATCAACCTCATTCATTCAAAATTGAGGACCCTTGACCTTGGGCTGACTCCAAATCTCAAAAGGTTAAATCTTAATAATTGTTATGATTTGGTGGAAATTAATGCTCCCATTGGATGTCTGAAAAAGCTTTTCTTCTTAGACATAAGTGGTTGTGGGAGGTTAAAGTCTTTTGTGTTTGACAAATACAAGTGGTCTCAACCAGCTGAGGCTGGTTCTTTATCTGAGTTACATCTGATTGCAGAACCCACTGATGTTTGCCAATTATACTCCGACAATGATTCTCCAAACTTTCGGTTTGAATGTTATTATAAAGAAAATAAAGCTTCATCGTTTGGAAATCTTGAAAGGCTAATTTCTCTAGGCCTGTGTGCTTGTATGAACCTTGAGAGTTTTTCAAGAAGCATTTGTGCATTACAATGTTTAACGAAGCTTACACTTGAAGGCGGTATTACAGAACCACCCAGCGACCTTGACCAACTAGAATGTCTAGAGGAGCTAATTTTTTCATCTACAAATATCAGAAATCTTCAAGATAGCATTTGTAAGTTGAAACATCTCAAATCTCTCGAACTTAAATCATGTTTGCTTCTTGAGAAGTTACCCGATGATCTTGGCCGAATGGAATCTTTGGAGACGCTAACCATAACGGACTGTAACCGTTTACGAGATATTCCAAACAACATGGGTAAGATAAAATGTGTTATATCACCAAAGGTCTACAATCACTATACTCATGGGAAATATAAGCAGCGGCCCATAAATGATGCAGTTGACAGACCCACAGGAGCCAATACATAAATAACAGGTACATTCTCTGTCTCCGTTTTTGTATTGATCGCCTTACATGACAACAACTAATCTGTCTGTTTTATATATGTTTTTACTTTGTATCCTGACATTTGTTCCATTCAAATGTTATTTTTCTAACTTGATGTACCGAATAAACAATATTTCAGTGATAAGAAATTATCAGATGTCTGTTTTATATATGTTTTTACTTTGGATCCTGCTTGTATTTTTGAAAGAAATTGAGTAGTCATATGTTGTCTTTGTAATGGTCTGTAGAATGTACAATTCAGACAATAGTTTGACATGGTAAAACCGAAGTAACACAAAACGTTGCTTATAATTAGTACCGCGTCAATATTGACCAGATACACGTATAGAACATTACAGCAAGCTTTGTTGCTTAAAACTCAGCTTCTTTGTTACAGTACATGGAACTGGTTTCATGCAAGAAAAAGATGAAAAAGATGCGATTTTGACATGAGTTTGGATGTTAAAAATGAATTCATTGATGATCTGACATCAACCATTAGCACATGGATTTATTAAACTTTGAAGCCCTGTTTCAATCTTTATTACATTGTTAACGCTTTGGTGTCATGAGCTTACCCAGTAGAATACATTATTTCGTGCCAATGGGTTACAATGGTCACACCTTACTAAATCTTGCGGTTCAATAATGTCATTTACTTTAAACCTGTGATCTCACCAACATATGACAAATTTTTAGCAAGTTATTCTCAGGTAACGAATATGGAAGTGTACGTAGCACCATTCACCGTGATCACTTGCATGGCAACTCCTTTTCAAGACTTTATTATGCTTGAGTACATTCAGTGGACTACTTAATTATCGCTTTAGTGTATGAAGTGTAACTTGACAATGTTGAACTATTTTATTTCAAAAATCTGGATGTACTATTTTTAAAACGTCTCGTATAGAGTAGGTTCTTTATTATCTTGTGTTGTGTGCTACATATATAATGCTCCTCAATACCATTCTGCTGCATAAATTTGAGGGTGTTACAAAATCAGACATATTGGCAAGGTAAAGGTACAACTGAAATATGGGTCAAGTTTTGTGTTACACAATGTCAGGTATATTCATGAATTGAAAAGAAACTTGATATCGCTGGGAACTCTTGAAAAAGAGGGATATACCATAAAAATGCAGTCGGGCAAAATTAAGGTGATTAATGGTTCCAGGGTTATTTTATCTGAAACCCGAAGGGATAATTGCGTATACTATTTGGATGGCCATGCAGTGACAGGTGAGCTTGATGCTAGTGTTGAAGAAAAAGACAGTCTTGCACACGTTTGGCACAAAGGACTGGGACATATCAGTGAGGCGGGACTACATGTGCTAGAAAAGCAGGAGCTGTTTGGTAAGAAGATTCTAGGTAAGCTTGATTTTTGTGAGAATTATGTTCTGGGAAAGTTGCACCGAGTCAGTTTCAGTGTAGGAACGCACACTACTCAGGGAGTGATAGATTATGTTCATTCAGACTTATGGGGTCCGTCTCAGGTGGAATCATTGTGAGGTAAGAGGTATTTCTTATCTATTGTCGATGATTATTCCAAGAGGGTATAGGTTTATATTCTCAGGTTCAAACACGAAGCATCTGGAAAGTTCAAAGAGTGGAAGCTGTTAGTAGATAATCAGACTGGGAGGACGGTTAAGAAGCTTAGGATAGATAATGGTCTTTAGTTTTGTAACCGGGAGTTTGATCAGCTATGCACTGAGAGTGGGATTGCTAGACATTTGACAGTTTCCGGATGCCGCAGTAGAATGGATTAGCAGAACGGATGAATAGAACTCTCATGGATAAGGTACGTTGTTTATTAATTCCGGATGCCGAAGCGGTATGTACGACCGCATATCTCATAAATAGGTCACCATCGACAGCGATTGAGAAAAAGACACCTATGGAGATGTGGTTGGGACATCTAAGTGATTATGGTATGTTAAGGATTTTTGGCTGTGTTGCATATTCATACGTTAAACAAGGTAAGCTTGAGTCGAGAGCGGTAAAATGCATTCTTTTGGGGTATCCTGAGGGTGTGAAGGGGTACAGGCTATATAGGCTTGATAATGAATCACCTAACATAGTCACTAGCAGAAATGTGGTTTTCAATGAAAGTGTCATGTACAAAGACACATTGAAGGATTATAGTGCAGGTACTGATAAGTATGTTGAGGAATTACAGGTTGGGGTGGAACTGCAAAGGTTAAATAATTGTACGCTTGAGGAAGATCAGACAGATGATGAGGAAGATAACGATGATGAGGATGCAGGGGATCAGGATTATGATCAGACACCGGATCTCACAGATTATCAGTTGGTTCGGGATAGAGAGCCAATGACTAGAACGAAACCTTTGAGGTTTCGAGATGAGAGTAATATGGCATGCTTACGCGTTTGCTGCAGCAGAGGAAGAAGATACTCATGAACCATTGACATACCAGGAGGCGGTTGCTTGTGAAGATAGTTCTAAGTGGAAAGCTGCTATAGATGAAGAGATGTATTCTTTGAGGAAGAATAAGACCTATGAGTTAGTAGATCATCCAGATGGGCAAAAGCTAGTGAGCTGCAAATGGTTGTTCAAGATAAAAAAAGGGAATGAAGGTGTTCAAAAGCCTAGGTACATGGCAAGGTTGGTAGCTCGTGGATTCACACAGAGGGCAGTTATTGACTATAATGAAGTATTTTCTCTGGTAGTTCGACACACATCTATCCTGGTTATACTTGCATTGACTGTGTGTAGAGATTATGAGCTGGAGTAGCTTGATGTAAAGACAACATTTTTACATGAAAATCTTGAAGAAATGATCTACATGAGGCAGCCATCGGGATATGAACAAGGTAACAAGGTATGTTTTTTAAAGAAATCCCTTTATGGTTTGAAGCAGTCACCTAGGCAATGGTATAGGAGGTTCGATGAGTACATGCTGAGCATTGGGTTCAAGTGTAGCAGTTACGACAGCTAGGTGAGTATATCTGTCTATTTTTATATGTAGACGATATGCTGATTGCTTGTAAAAGCAAGGCTGAGATTGGGTCTATCAAGTCTTTGCTTAAAATGGGGTTCGACATGAAAGAGCTCGGGGAAGCAAAGAAGATTCTTGGTATGGAGATCATCAGGGATCGGAGTCGCAAGATTCTGAGGGTGTCACAATCCATGTATGTTTCTAAGATTTTAAATAATTTTAGAATAGACAATGGGAAATCGGTTCAGATGCCATTGGGTGGGCACTTTAAGCTGTCATTGAAGGATGGCCCGGTTAGGGATTGTGATGTTGAAAGGATGAGTAAGGTGCCATATGCAAAATCGTTTGGGAGCTTAATGTACATGATGGTCTGTGCGAGGCAAGACATAGCATATGTGGTAAGTGTAATTTGCAGATATTTGGTGAATCCATGTAAAAAGCATTGGGAAGCACTGAAGTGGATTTTGAAATATTTGCAGGGCACTGCAAATGTGGGTTTGGTGTATGGGATAAATCGTGCATGTGGACGTAATAGGTTTTGTTGATTCAGACTATGTTAAAGATCAGGATAAAGGTAGGTCAATCACAGGTTACGCGTTTTTAGTACAAGGATGTGTTGTAAGCTGGAAGGAAACGCTACAACACGTGGTGGCTCTTTCAACTACAGAGGCGAGTATATGGCCCTTACGGAGGTTGTGAAGGAAGCTATTTGGCTAAGAGGACTCTTGGAAGAGTTGGGCATAGAACTAAACAATGTGGCAGTTAATTGTGATAATCAGGGCGCGAGCTGGACTGAAGTTTTAGCACTGCTTGGAGTTGCTGAGTGTCGGTGTAGGCTACTATAAAGCCTAAGGTGGAAATTGTTACAATATTAATCTCTATATTAGCTTATTAATAAGTATAGGGGTCTTAGGGTTATGTTAAAACTTTATTAGCCAAGTATGTCAGGATTAGAATGTGTCGGTTTGTTGGGCTTGTGTCCCAAGCCCAACCTGTTTCTTCCTTTTTGTATTAGGATTCCCCCTCATTCTCTATAAATAGAGATGAGGGGGGAAGGGTCTTGTACGTCATTCTTTCAAGCTTAATCTAAACGTTTGATTAAGGGTAATCACGTGTGCTAGTTCTTTAAAGTCGATTATTACTTTGGTGTGGTGTATCAAAGTTCTTCACTTAACTTGTTATCCGTGTTCGAGTTTTCCTATGTATGACTTTACAACAAGAAAATAATTTGATTCTTTTACTGAACATCTTTTAAAATAATAGTAACTAATAATTAAAGTTTCAAAAATCTCTTATATCAAAACTTTGAAATGAGATTTTCTTTAATATAACAATAATAAAAGATGTTAATGCACCTAACAAATAAGTCAAGAATATGCCAACAAGCAAGTGCGTGGAAAGCTTATAAAAGTAATTAGATATCATAAGAAAAAAATACTTTTAAACCACTACAATGATATTCGTATATAATATAAGACATGTAATTCATAAAAGTACAAATTTACAACTTTCATTGACACGAAAATTAACAATTGTAGTCTCTTTCTTTACTTTAATTATTTGTGTCACTATCTCATACCATATAATTTCCACCCTAAATGATCACGTTCACATTGCTAGTGCGATAACCATCAATCTCATATAGCAAAATGCCAAATAACTAAGGTTTTAAGTTATTAATTCCTTAAATATCTCATTCTTACAAAGGTAATATATGTTATTTTTACATAGAAATTGATCATTGCAAAATAAATTAATGGATGATCTTTCCGAATTATGATCCTTATCGAAATAGTATCAGTATGCGATATTTCAAATTTGTTTGGGTTACATGTTATTTTTTGTGAAAATTCGGGAATAAAGTGACTTTTCAGAATCATCACAACGTTAATGACGATCTATTGTTCGATAATCAGATGTCATATTTTTTCTGGTTTAAACATTGAGATAGAAGTTTCAACATCAAATGGGTTGAATGGTGCATATGTCATGTTCGCTGTAAATGCTGAGAGTGCTAATGTTTCGCGTTTCGGGTTTTTAAGGGTGAGGTTGAGACTGGTTCACGGGTTTTTATTGATATATAAGTGAAGACGTTCGATTCGATTAGTAGAAGGTCGAAAAAGTGGAAGCTGTAATGGGTAAATCGGATTGAGAGACAATATAGCAGTGGCTTGGTGGCAAATGCAACTGATTTTGTCGCGAAGTTTGGTTTTGGATGTGGTTCTCGGCTCTTTTAGTAGTATGCTTGGGCCCTTGGTGCCGGCCACATATCTCATGTGGCTTAATATTGTATTTTTCCTTCTCGTTTCATTTTCTAGTAGTATAGCTGGTATCAATACACACGCTATATTCCATTCTTAACTACTTAGTGAAACTTTTATGCATATATGACATTTATATATGTCGATGGAATATTGCATGTCTGGTAATTGATTATGTATTATTATAATATTCAGGAAAGGATGAATGATTATTAAAACATTCTTATGGTCCTCTTTTTTTTTTTTTTTTTTTTTTTTTTTTTTTTTTTTTTTTTATGTTTGTTTGGACAAAAAGTAGTTTATGACCCCATCTAATTCCAAAGTTTTTCCACATAAAAAGATCACGTTCACGTTCACATTCACCATTCATCCTTAGTAGCAACATCCTTAATATATAATATAATGGGTAATTTTCGTTGTAATATAATCAGTTTAGCCTCCAATAATGAACGAATTGAACAATCTGTGAGAATGTTAATACAAAAATGATTCTTTGACTCTTTTGTGTCCCCGTCCCGTTACAAAGTTTTGATAACACGTACTACCTTAATTCTTGGTATAACCTCTTTAGGCTTATTCATTTAATCCAAGTCCGTAAAATTATAACAAGTTTGTTGATGCATAATCTGGCGCGGGCTGGATTCGACGACTCTCCCTTGGCCGTTCGTCGTCTTCTCAAGCCCTAAGTAGACCTGTCAACAAAGAGAACCCGTTAGGAGTGGACCCGAGGCCGTAGCCCCGGGGTCCACCTCCGACGGTCAAGTTAGTATCGGTAAGATGTGATGAGTTAGGGTTAGGGTAACCTGTCATCCGTCCTTGAGAAGGAGATCCAAACCTATATTTATAGGGCATGGATTAGGGTTTAGGCGTAGAGTGGGCCGCTGACTTCCGGGCCTAACCCATTCCTGGCCCAGTCCGGACTATACGTCCACAAGCCCCCCAAGTCTAGTATGAGATAGCGCATGGCTATGTTATGCTAGACTTAAGTTCTGTTCATGGCCGCGTAGGCTCAATCAATCATGACGCTGCGATTGTGAAAGTGGATCCCGTATGTTGCATCCTGGGTGAAGGCGTACCCTTTGTACCAGTAGCGACGCAGCATGGTACGACAGAAGACGTGCTTCTGTAGCAGAAGTCCGACAGAAGACGTGCTTCTGTAGTAGAAGTGCGCGCTGTGTGCGACAAAGAAGTGCGACAGAAGACATGCTTCTGCGCGCATTACATCCGTCTTTACAACCGACAGAGGACGTCTCCCCTGCGGCAAGATGGTGCGAATATTTAAATCCGTCTTTGTACCGGGCTTGCAATACCTCTTATATACGATCTGCTTCCAAATATACATGCGTGACGCGTACGGAAACAGTGGTAGTATATACCCTGGTAGCCCCCCAAGTTTGATGGTGCTACTCGTGTAGGAGCATTAAACTTATATATGCCTGCGTAAAACACTTAATGTAAATATTAAAAGTATATGCCGCGAATCGCAACATATAAAACTTAATGAAGTGAAGCAATATATAGCACATAGTATATGAGCTTAACACTTAAGAAAAGTAGCAGTGCGAATTACCCCTATCGCGAGGTTTTACAAAAATAAGTAATTGTTTTTTTTTTTTTTTAATATATAAAAAAAAAACCCGGATGGACGTACCGTGACCGCGACTAATAGACGCAGATGGATTTATCGTAACCGCATAGACTCGAACATTTGTGGATGATCGCAGATGTTTATACCACGACCTTTGTCCAGTGCGCTCATGGCGATTGACTAGCATCGTGGTGTTTGCGCGTACGCGTTCTCTGCGAAGATGTCTGAACGCACGGCCTAATGCGGGTAGATTTATCATGACTGCGTTGTTCGAGCGCGAACAGGCCTACCAACCGTAAAAATAGTATCTGCGCGAATTAATTCGCGGCTAAAAAAATAAAATAGCTCCGATCGTGCGGATATTTTCTTAGGTCCGATCGTGCAGACTTTTCTTTTCTTGTATCTTATGTAAAGAAATATCATGATCCTTATATTTGTATGATCATGAGAATATAATGCATGTACAGTTAGATTATATAATGAATACATGCATGCACGTATCTTCACTGTATCTGAAGTATTAATTGTGAATGGTATTTTAAAGCATTAATTGCGAATGACACTTTAAAGCATGCATGTAAGACTATACGTCAGGATTTATATCAGAATATATGGTTTAAAGCATGCATGTAAGACTATACTTTAAAGGTGCGAATATTCTATATCAGAATATACGGTCAATCGATTATAGGGATTTAGAGTTACCGACAGTGGTAGAAATTGATTTCTGCTTTCGGTAATATGAGAACACGAAACATAGTTTATTCATGGTCCCACGGATGGCGCGAACTTGTTGTTGCATAATCTGGCGCGGGCTGGATTCGACGACTCTCCCTTGGCCGTTCGTCGTCTTCTCAAGCCCTAAGTAGACCTGTCAACAAAGAGAACCCGTTAGAAGTGGACCCGAGGCCGTAGCCCCGGGGTCCACCTCCGACGGTCAAGTTAGTATCGGTAAGATGTGATGAGTTAGGGTTAAGGTAACCTGTCATCCGTCCTTGAGAAGGAGATCCAATCCTATATTTATAGGGCATGGATTAGGGTTTAGGCGTAAAGTGGGACGCTGTCTTTCGGGCCTAACCCATTCCTGGCCCAGTCCGGACTATACGTCCACAAAGTTCTTAAATATGCATAAAAAAATAACAAAACTACGTACAATCAGTGTTGTAAAAATAGCCTAGGTGGGCCAATTAATCAATAACAATATTTAAAGAAGTGGGTTTATGTATACTATTGGATCAATGCTCTAGACATTAAAAAATATTAACTAATTGCAAAGAGGCGAAAATAAACAAGTTGCAAGGGCCGCCAATAACGTTCTAGAGAAATATAAGAGCCAATTCAAATATATAAAATATTTGAAATAACGTTGGTCATCAATAGGAACATGTGGTGTAACATCATTTGTATTTGGATAAATAGACCCAAATCACGGTTTGTGGGTTTTGAGCCTATTTATCCACTAATAATACGTACTAATTATATTTTCTTTCAAGAATTTAAATCATTCATATTTGAAGTTAGAATATATTGTTGTTTAATATAAAGAAGATGTTAGTGATGGTATTCATGTTACAAATTAATCTAATGAAGGTTTGTACAATCTATCATATATATCATAAACAAGTTCCAATTAACATGTTATGCATTCGGATGAAGTTTTAACTATCGTTGATAAACTTTATGGTTAATAGTTCAATAGTTAATGTGTTATAATATCATTAAGTTAGAGTGATGAGAACGACAAGGAAATTTCCAAGATATATTTTTTTCATAAACAAATTTTTCGATGAACTTGGCTAAGAATTTTGAGGATGTTTCTTTTATCATTACATACTTTAAGACCAACTAGCTATATAGAATTTTGTAAAGTATTCTTGTATTATTGTAAATCATAAGAAAATCTATTGCGTCAAATATATTGGAATTGAATGCTAAGAACCAAATGGTCCTTAATGGTACACAAAGACATTTTTTTATTTTGTACGGAGTAATATATTTTTCATTCATGTTTCCATTACATCCTACCAATTATTGATCTCTATCAATGTTTAGAAATAGTCCACAAAATTTTCTAACATGATTAACTCGACCGAATAAATTTTCTAACATGATTAACTCGACCCGAATCTCTTTATAAACTCGAGCAGAATAGTTTTAAATGGGTTTGGCTTGGGTAGGCCTTTTTAACACTAAATGATCTCATAGGATATCGTATTCTTATCATTATCTGAGTCCATGATTTAAATAATAATATCATTTTATAACTCGATTAACCCAATTGGCAAAATGATCTCAATGTTCTCTAATTCTTAGCTTGTTTTCGTTGTTCTTTAGTTCCCAAATAATCAATTTTTTTTAAAGAAGTTTGATTATATCCACTCTAAAGTAACATAGTTCATTTGACAACATATATTTGCGTAATAGTTTCGTGGTACTAGAATTGTAAATCGTAAAGGATATTTAAAGGTTTCTTAAAAGCATATATTTGCATAAATGTTTAGTGAAAGACTTTCATAAATGCTAGCTTACAAATGTTTTTAAATGCTTACTACCATGTCGAAAAACTATAAAAGCCTATAGATACTAGAAATAGGGGTCTCAAGAATATTCAAACCCGAGCAACTCGGCTAACCTTAACTCTTATTAAGATTGGGTTTCGAGAGAAAGTTTTATCTCTATTTTGGTTTCGTGCTGCCACGAAAACCGAAACTCTTAGTAAGCTCGAATTTATGTAAATTGTTTATTCTCCGAAACCCGAATAATAATCCCGACTATATGCATGCTTCTAAATCCTGATCATAATGTAAACTTTGAGACTACTCCTGATCATAAAATATAGGATTAACTAAAGAGCCAAATTTAGAAACTAAAAAAATTTTCTTTAAAAAAAGTACAATACAGATTTCATGAGAAGGAACCCACCAAGAAACCACATGACAATTGCAATAACTTTTCCTTTCATATTCTCAAAAGAAGATATTACTTTATTGTCACATCATGTTCCCCATCCCAAACCAAGTAAAAATATCACTAGTACGACTCAGTGACTCACATATGCACTTATTTTCATCAAAAACACGTTTTTCACCATAGTCCATCTCTTTAACTTTCAAAATCTTGAACCCTGCTTTCATTAATGGCGTCCACTTCAAGTTCATTGATTCAAAAGAGCTTCAAGTATGATGTTTTTTTGAGCTTTAGAGGTGGTGACACCCGTAACAATTTCGTTGGCCATCTTTATGAAGCTCTTCAGCGCAATTGCATTGAAACGTATAAGGATGATGAGAAAATCGAGCAAG
>BPTQ01000006.1:8175524-8271787 GCA_019973895.1 Chrysanthemum seticuspe | reverse complement strand
TGATTTTTCTTAACCATCCACCATCACTTTGCTTTTATGTTTTCCATTCCTTTATTTGAACCAAGCATGCTCTCAAATTCATTTCAACAAAAACACAAATCAATTCAATCAAATCCCTCACTTTGAATTCACATAAGTGATCCTTGCATGATCTGGGAACCTCATGGACACGCTTTAACCCCTTTGCGAGCCCTCAATTGATCCTTGAACCCGAAGAGTGATATCTTTTGTTCAATGATGATATGGGTTCACACTCACATCCATTTTCACATTCACATTTGTAACATTTGTATATACTCACATAAATAATAAAAATGGGTGATTTTGAAGCACCTTCATTCTCATTAGGTTTCGATCTTGACTTCGAACCCGAAATCATACCCACATCTCCAAATGAAGTTACCAAACATCTGAATTCATCGGATCTGTCCCAATAGCAGCTGATTTGAGGACAATTGTTATTGGTAATGATGGTGAGGAGGAGGATAGGGGTCTTCAGGTTCTCGTTCTGGTTCGGCTAATGTGGATTTGGGATCGGGTTCGGTGGTTGTTGATAATCATGATATCGAGGATTTTTCGTCATCGGAGGATAATAATCCCAGAGGTAAAAGTGATTATTTATTTTGGTGATTGATAGTTTTCGTTTGTTTTTTATATTTTCGTTCGTGTTCGCACATTTTCTTCACGTTTTTCAGATATGACGAAAAAATTTTCCAAAAGAAATATTTCAGAAAAAAAATTAAAATAAAAAAAAAGTATTTTGACATAAAAATTTTGAAAAAAAAGTTAAAAAATAATTTCGAAAAAAAAATTGGGAAAAAACTTTTGAAAACAATTTCTAAAAAAAGGTTTAGAATAAAAATTAGGAAAAAAAATTCGAATTTTTTTTTTCAAAAATTTTCAAATTTTTTTTGTAATCCTTTATTCGAATTTTATTTTAGAAACATTTTTTATGGAATTTTTTTTCAAACTTTTTAGAAACATTATTATGCCTTTTGTTTGGTACAGTAGGTTACAATTTTGGTTTGTTCGAATTTTGGATTCGTGTTTAGTATTGGTATCAATATCAGTATTTATAACAAATTGGAAATTGGTTTGGTGTTGGTGATGGTGGTGCAACATTCTTAACCAATCCGACTATGTCTTGAGCAGTTATGTGAAGCATTTCGGTATCAACAACATATTTTGGTTCCGCCTGATTCACATGTGGTTCTGCATCTAGTTTCGCCTGATTTTATCTGCATTTGTCTGGATCTGTCTGCCTGAATATGCATGTTTTCATCAACCTTTGTGGATATGCACGTGCATATGCATCTGGTTTCACGAGTGGTTCTGCATCTAGTTTCGCTTGATTTTGCATGCATCTGTCTATCTTAATTGGTTTTGCTTGCCCGAATCTACCTGTCTGAATCTGCATCTGTCTGTCTGCCTATTCTATTCTCGTTCATCTCCTTATTTATGTTGCTCTGTGCACTGCACCTGGTTCTTTTGGATTGCATCGGATTAAGACTGTCTAGCATTGAGTTTCCACTCTGAGACACTCTGCTTTTGTTTGTTTTTCAGTGTTGGTTTATTTTCTATTTGGCAAACTCTCAATGTTTACCGCTGCAACATTGAGAGTTTGAGAGAAGGTGCTAGATAATAAAGGCCCGGAATCCCATTGGGTTTGGCTCGTTTAGTTACTAGGGTTAAGTTGTTTTGTAGTTTATTCAATATTTTGTAATCTTCCTTATTTTGTGAATATGATAATTTAGTGTTTTCAGTATTTCTTTAATTTCTAAAAAAACAAGTTTTATCCTACTAATATGGCACTATGAGCTTATTCTTTATTCCAATTCTTTTTTTATTATATATATTTTTCCAAACATTGTATATAATAAAATGTCACAATGGTCAAACACGACAACTGTATTAGTTACCTAATACGTCTAACATATTTAAATCTTATATAACTAAGGATGCGTTTGGATTGAGGGTGTAGGAATGACAAAATGGAAATAAAAATGATTTCATATGTTTGGTGTACGTGTATGGTTATGAGTATATCTAAAGATAAGGGAATTCTCATTTTACTCTATAGGTGATTTCTCAAACCATTCCCCCATAGCCCACTTTTATTTATAAATGATATTATCTTCTTTCAAAATTAATAAAAAGATCTTATACCCAATCCTTATAACCAATCCAAATAATAATCTTAGGAATGATATATTCATTGTCATTCTACACAATACCAATACCTAAACCCGTTTTGATTCATGACAACAAGCCAAACGAACCCTAAATCATTGTTCTACACTTCTGAGAGCAAATTTTGTATTTTTGGATTCGTATATAATATTATACACGATGTATATCGTATCATGAATGCATTATACATAGAAAAAAGGAGGTGATATGCACACCACCAAAAATCACCTTAGTGATCGATACACATAGTACAACACAACACATGCATGATTGTGTTATACACATCACTTTTAATGGTGTACATATCAACTCTCATAAAAAACCATTTCTATGCTGATATGACCACCCCCTTCCCAAAAAAATAAATAAAAAAAAATAAAGTTGTTCAAGCTCCATCCCTGTTCAACGACTACCCTACTTTGACCATTCCCTAGCCGCGAACGCACCATTGACCCGGTCAAGGCTTTCTATCTATGAAGATGATATGAGTTCGATCCCAACTTCAACCAAACATTGCATCTGGCTTGTACTTGAGGAAGGATGCTTGAGTATCCAGGGGAAAGAATCGTTATCGTTTCTCCATCGATTCAAACATTTTGAGATAGTATGATTCAAATTTAAACATTCATATATTCTTCACATTAAAAAAAATTAAAAAAAAATTAAAAAAAAAATCAATTATTCATGCATATAACTCAACTTGGGAGGCTAAGACCATGGTTCCTGGATATTAAAAACAGACACTTCTTGAATAGAAACTTATAACAAGTTCTTACAATATTTGAAGAAGTCAATTATGTACACGTCTAATTACTCTCTAAAGGCTAAGGGCATACTTTTGGGTCAATGCTCTAGACATAGAAAAATATCATATTAATTGCAACGAGACGAAATTCAACAAGTGGCAAGGCCCGCTAGTAACGTGCTACAGAAATATAAGAGGCAATTCAAATGTATAAAATATTTGAAATATTGTTGGTCGTCAATAGGAATATGTGGTGTAAAATATCATAATGTACTATTTTTATTTTCTTTGAAGAATTCATATCATTAAGATTTGAAGTTAGAATATATTGTTGGTTAATTTAACAAAGATGTTAGTGATGGTAATTCATGTTATAAATAAACCCATGAAAGTTTTTATAATTTATCTTAGGAAAAATGGTCTATAAGGTATCCAACTTGCTACCGTTTTCTTTTGTAGGCATTCAACATTTTTTTTAAAGTAGTCAAATATTTTTTTAATATTTCTATTGTAGCCGTATATCTAATGTGGCATGATCTAATCAAGGGTTAATTACATAAATTTACATAAATCGTCCATATGGCTCTAAACAATTACACCATTCATCATTGAGTCAATTACATAAAAGGTCCCTGTGGCTCTAATAATTTACACATTTCGTCCTTTTGGCTCTAAACAAACACCCCTTTATATCAGGAAACCCAAACACAGTGGTTATAGTGTTATATGTGTTCAAAATTCAAAGGCTTTAGCATTAAATCTTATTCTATTAACAATGGTGTATTGTTTATCATAAAAATTGTATGGTGTTAGTGTCGACAGTGGGACTGAACAACCTAATAGCAAAAATTGTAACATCTTGATTTTTGACTTCCCTTAGTCAAACCTATTTAGGAAATGCCACAAATTGCAAGTTCTTGATTTTTGACTTCCTTAAGTCAAACATATTTAGCAATGCACGACCAAACACTATCATTTACAATAACAACCCAATTTTATATTCAGTGTATGCCATTAATAAAATCAAGAGTTTTTTATTGATCGATTTCAGTTAACATATGTTTGACTTTCCTAAATCAAACAATTTCACTTACAATATGTTTGACGTCCCTAAGTCAAACATATTTGGCAATGTCTAATGAAACACCAGCAGTTACAATAACTAAACACACACTTAGCAAGAACCGTTACTTTCCGCATCATCCCTTTCCTCTCTTTTCTTCCTTTCCTTTAGATATTTAAACACATCTTCAAGTTTTGAAATCCTCCTTTCCAAATCAACAACCTCTGGTAACCCGATATCTGCAGCCTCTTGTTCTCATTAGTAATACCCAAAATCTCTTCATAGTAGTATTTTTGTTGCCTCAACCAATTCAGTCTTTTGTCTCAACTCCTTAGGCATCTTCATGAACCATATTCAGCAATTGGTTCATCACCAAATCTCTCAAGAACTAAATCAGAGAGAAAATAGTTTTCTAAAACTTTTTCCCACTCATCTTCATCATACCCAAATGTAAAAATCCTTCCCCTTAACGTTTTGTGCCATTGTTAGCGATTAGGGTTGTGTCAAAATAGGGTGTGTTGCTGTTGAGGAGAGTTTTATCACAGAGGGAAACAATAAAAGGGAAACAAGTTGGGTTGGATTAACTAAGGTGTAGTCATAAAAGTGATTGGTCTATTATGCCCTTGAATATATAACTGAAAATGGACGTTTACCGAGACCAAACGGGTCAAGAGACGCAATCGGCCTCAAAAACCCAACTTTTGGACTCATAACGACGATTATCTCATGTTTTGGGCCCGGACAATGCTTTTGGCAAGTTTAGGGACCAACGGTGTATTTTTATCTAATAAAAACACCCATGAGGGCCACAAATCCACAATTTACGAATGGTGAGGCATGCCACCTTTCGTTCCTTTTGTCACGCATGACACACACTCAAAATGGTCTCATTGGTTAAGAGATGAAAGGTAAGATGACCCCAACATCCACCACTTCATGCAGCCTTACATCATACAAAATATTAAAAGACTTAATATTATCATCAACATCATAAGAATTTATATGCATTAATTAGTATTTGTAGTAGAAATACTTATGTTAATACTAGAAGGGTACTCGTGTAATGCGGTGGCGAGTATCGGGTGACTATTTTCTTGACGGGCAAACTTTTTTCATTTTAAATCTTCCTTACTTAAATCTTCCACGTAGTCTTTTTTTATTTATTTTATTTGTTTATTTTTTCGTGTCTTGGTGATGTTAGATGAGGGTTGTGGAGTGTTGTGAGGGTTTATGGTTGTATTTTGTACTATTTCGGCTACAAGATCTGTGAAAAGATCTACGGTACGGTTTTTGTTTATGTTTTTGGTTTGTGAAGATGTTGATCTTGTGAGATGGGGAGTGAGATAGTTAGTGTTTTTTTCTTGTGGTTGTGTTGTTGACAGTAGGTTGTTTTGTAGGTATTTCTATCCTAGATAAAGTATAGATTAAAAACGTAGCATGAATTAAAAAGGTATTAATGATTTAGGTGTTTTTTAAAATTATATTGCAGTTTTTTTTTTGTAAAACATTAAATTTAATGGAAGATATCAGTTACGAATTGGGTTCTAAGACACTTAAATGACATTTTTACAAATCAAATCTCATTGACTAATGGCTTGTTATTTTTCTATTAAAGAAATGTTTTTGGTCTTACTTTTTAAGACTTCTTTATTTAGAAAGTCCTAAATGTTTTATATAATAGTATAGATTGAAGTTAGAAATAACGCTAGTCAGCAAAAGTTTTTGCGAAGAATTTTTGTATATATGTTCATATTTTTTGTCGGCCGATATGGCTAGAAATTAGAAATTTTTCGGAGCAGGTCTGATCTTGAGACCTAGGTGGCTATGTTGAGCCGCCTCCCCTAAACAAACTCGTCAAACCCTATAAATCACCATTCTCAAACTACAGTAGTCGGCCGTCATGAGCCGCTACTATTCTCTAAAATCGGTATGTTTAGCTTGATCCCCACCATCTGATGCATCGTTGCTTGTTTGCTTAAAAAAAGTTTCCTTTACTATTCTATTCTTTCTACAGTTACTTTTCTTGTTCGTTATTCTTCATTGCTCAAACTTTTCTATTCACAAATTATTGGTTTTCCTCTTCATGCCTTTGTTTGCAAGGTGGATTTTTATATCATTTGTTTCTTTAAAAGAGGTAAAGTTCTTCATTTTATTTTCTTTCTTTCCTAGTATCATTCTCAATCAAAACTTTGTATTAATTTTCTTTCCCAATCTTTATTTTTCTTATAAAAGAAGAAAACGAGATTTTTCTTTTTTTTTTCAAGTCTGCCCGAGTTTACGGTGTTCCTGAAACAAGCACAAGGCTGCAACAATGATAAACACATCTAGTTTCTCATAAGCTAAAGATTACTCGTCTCTTGAAAATTCAACTCCAGTCGGATCGAAGACCTCCGCTCCAACTGCGGGAGAGTATTAGATAATAAAATAATTAGGTGGCCCAAGCCCGATCTGTGGGTTTAAGGTCCATTAGGTTTCTTGTGTTTTCTATGTAATTGTCATTATAAATATTGATCAATGATAAATAAAATACCTACGGGTTTAACCTTTCAACAAGGATATTCCTCATTAGAGATTTAATGACCAACTTGCTAAGACATTTCCATGATTTCTCTATGTTATTGTAAAAGATAAGAAAATTTATGGAAGCAATATTATTGGTGTAGGGTAATGAAATTGAATGTTAAAAAATGGTCCCTATTAGAGATAAGAAGAAATTTCTTATTGCAAAGTATTTGTCTCTATCAATGCTTAGAAATAGTCCACAAAATGCAAGTGAATAACAGTTTAATTTTGCATGATAGCAGATTTTTACATGATGGTTTAAAATGTTATTCATTTGAAGTTTAAGTAGTTATATCATTTAGACAAGTAATTACAAGAATAATTTTTCAATTACAATAATAAAAGTTATTATTGCAAAACTTATACAAAAAAATGTAGATTAATAAATTAACAAATTCTGTCATAATGTGAAGAAGCGAATAAAAGAAGGATCGTAGATGCATCTTATGTTCAAGTAGGAAACATCGTCATTTGACAAAATTAAATCATGGACTTTTATTTTCCAAATAATCCAATATTCTGTTTTCACACAGTGTGTAGTGGTCATTTGGTTTGAAAGTTCAAACATTGAATCTTTATCTTTTATTTTCATTGACCAAACGAGTGGCTTTTTTTTATCAACAAACATAAACACATCACTGCAGCTGGATATGCTTTCTTTCTTCACGTTAACTCTTTCAACAACTTCAACCAAATTTCCAATAGGCTCTTACATTTTATTTCCACACAAACACAATTACCTTCACATTATCAAGTATTATTATTCCCTTTTCCTTGCAATCAGTTTGTAAAAATGTCCTTGAGCAACATATGTTTCCCCTCCGATCTTTCATCCATAACCTCATTAGGAATTATGCTAATGCTAACGCTAATGCTAATGGTCTTTATCCATTACTACTTTTATTCGAAGGCATCTTCTTCAAACTCATCTGCACCAAAAGAAGAAAAATCGTCTCCAGACTCATCTGAACCAAAAACAATGGTGTCCACTTCAACTTCATCCGGTCACAAGAGCTTTAAGTATATGATGTTTTTTTAAGCTTCAGGGGTGAAGACACTCGAAAGAACTTTGTTGACCATCTTTATCTTGCTCTTACACAAAACGGTATTGAGACATACAAAGATGATGAGAAAATTAAGCAAGGAAAAATGATAAGTGATGAGCTTATTAAGGCCATTGAAGACTCAAAATTTTACATTATTATTTTCTCCAAGAGCTATGCTTCTTCATCTTGGTGCTTGGAAGAGCTTGTTAAGATTATGGAATGCCAGACGATGGACGAGCACACTGCTTACCCCGTGTTCTATGATGTGGAGCCCACTGAAGTTCGCAAACAAAGTGGGTCAGTTGGAGATGCATTTGCAAAACATAAAGAGGATGAAGCTGCTGGGAAATGGAGGAAGGCTTTGAAAGAAGCATCTGATTTGGCTGGCTGGGAGTTGAAAAGCATTGCTAATGGGTGAGTAAATTTCTTCATCGTCTAGGCAATATTCTTTGATTTTACTTCTCTTTTATCTACGATTGAATG
Organism: Chrysanthemum seticuspe; assembly: GCA_019973895.1. Lineage (NCBI taxonomy): Eukaryota > Viridiplantae > Streptophyta > Magnoliopsida > Asterales > Asteraceae > Chrysanthemum > Chrysanthemum seticuspe. The sequence goes on along the minus strand of BPTQ01000006.1, from coordinate 8,263,698 downwards.
ATTCCGGTGGGTTCCAATGTATAAATAATAAATTGCTTTTAAAAAAACATGTTTCATCTCAAATGGGTAAATAACTATTTATATCCTAACATGGTGTATTTTTAATACATAACCTTGAAGAAGTTTTTTGTTCACAAACTTAAGATTTTTTCTGTAGTGATATATAACCTTAAAAGCAGTTTTTAATGCATTGAAATGAGTATGTTATAAGTTAGATGTTGCAGGGAAGTGTTTGCGGGTAGACCCAACCTGTTTTGACCCGGAAAAAATTTAGCTTATACCCAGCCTATCTGTTATTCATTTACTATCTAACTGATAGCAGATTCTTTGCCATTACTTCATATACAATTGTATGTGTTATATATCTGAAATTTGATTGTTAAAGTAGGATTTTTAACAATCTTATTTTACATACAGGCATGAAGCTAAATTTATCCAAAAGATTGTTCAAGAGATTTCACTAGAGTTACGCTCCATCAATTTCAGCTTGGATGAAAAGTTAGTCGGCATGGAGACTCGAGTAAAGTATGTTGTTTCATCTTTAGAAACCAGTGTTGATGATGTTCGCATGCTAGGGATATGGGGGATGGGAGGTGCGGGGAAGACAACCTTGGCCAGAGCTGTTTTTGATCATGTATCCATTCAGTTCGACGGTGAAAGCTTTATTGAAAATGTCAGGGAAGTTTCAAAAGCCTCTACGGAGGGTCTAAAGAAGTTGCAGAAACAAGTACTTTCAGATGGTTTAAAGGATCAAAACATTGAAGTAAGTAGTGTTTTTGGCGGTAAAAATATGATGCAAAGGAGGATGCGTGGTAGAAAGGTACTTGTTGTTCTTGATGACGTCGATCATAAAGACCAGCTTGAGGCATTAGCCGGTGACTGTAATTGGTTTGAGCCAGGAAGTAGAATCATAATTACAACAAGAGATGAGCAAGTACTGGTATCCCACCGAGTGAGCTTGATTCATAATGTGACTTTGTTATCTCAAGCGGAAGCGGGATGCCTCTTCAGTAGGTATGCGTTTGGAAGAGAGATTCCAACTCAAAGGTACGAAGAGCTATCAGGACAAGTTGTACAATATGCTCATGGTCTTCCCTTAACGATCAAAGTTTTGGGTTCGTTTCTTTGTGGTCAAAGTGAGCATTTTTGGATAGATGCCATAGAAAGACTAAAAACAATTCCATTAACGGCAACTATGGATAGATTGGAAATAAGCTTTGATGGTCTAGATAATGATCACAAAGAAATATTCTTAGATGTTGCATGCATACTTAAAGGTTTCCCCAAAGAATATGCAATTAGAGTGCTTGAAAGCCGTGGATTTCATGCTGAAGTTGGTTTTAAGAGTTCTTGAGCAGAAATCTCTTATAATTATTTCTAACAATAGGTCTTTTGGGATGCATGACCATTTAGAAGAATTGGGAAGGAGTATTGTTCGTCGGTCACACCCCGATGAACCTCAAAGACATAGCCGATTGTGGGTTAAAAAGGAAATTGAGTATATATTGACTAATGACCTGGTAAGAATTAAGTTATGATTTAATGAAACTGAGAGTTAATTACATTTTTTTCCTTGTAGTTTGCTAGATATTTCATTTTTTCTCCAGTAGTTTAAAAAGTTTTGGGTTTGGTCTAAAATGAAACATCCGTCACGGGTTTGGTCCAAAATTTCCTAACTTTGTTAGTTTGACTATATTTGACCATTTAATAAAAGGATATCATTGTCTTTTTTAAGTATTATATTAGACAAAATAATAAGTTAGCGTCACTTTTCTTATAAAAAACACATAACAATTCTCATTTTGCTAGTATTTGTTTGTCTCTCTAATAATCATTCAAAAATTCATTAATTCAAATTGAATTATCAAACAATTCGCTTTATATCATCTTCAGTCACTCTTAATTTGATCATGTTTTCAGTGATTTTGGGCGTTTTGAAATTTAGGGTTCCGACAAAAATTAAAAGGTTTTAGTTTTTTCAATTTCAGGGTACCCAAGCAACTAAATGTCTATCCTTATATTCAGAGGAATTGAGTGCTGAAATTGCAGTAAAAGGTCTAGCAAAAATGAAGGATCTTAGATTTGTTTATATGAATCTCTTGGAGAGCAATATTGTTCAGTTTGATAAAGATAGCGAATACCTTCCAAGTTCCTTACGATTTATGAGATGGGATTATTTTCCTTTTTCGAGTTTACCGAATACATTTCTTGGAGAACATCTTGTTAGACTTGAAATATGGGGCAGCAAAATTGTTCAACTTTGGGAAGATGGAGAAGCAAAGGTAGAATAATGGTTAATTTGTTGTTTTTCATGATTCATTATGATCCTATATATCTATTGGTTTCTCATTGCACCAATATTAATTGTTTTTTTTTACTTATGTTAGGTTCTAAATAACCTCAGGTTCCTCAGAATCGGGTATTCAAAGTTGAGGACCTTTGACCTTAGGTTGGCTCCAAGTCTTGAGCAGTTGACTATTGACTATTGTCATGATTTCGTAGAGCTTCATATACCTGCTAATTATCATGCAAAGCTCGAACGTCTTGACCTCACTGCTTCAAAGCTGACAAACCTTCACCTCAAGAATACTCTGAATCTAAAGATGCTAAAACTCGAACGCTGTCATGATTTGGTAGAATTTCAAATGTGTGCTGAAAGTTTAAAGCTCAAACATCTTGACCTCAGTCATTCTAAGTTGACAAACCTTCACCTTGAGAGTATTCCGAATCTTGAGAAGCTAATACTCACAGGCTGTCATGATTTGGTAGAATTTCAAATGCATCCTGAAAGTTTAAAGCTCGAATGTCTTGACCTCACTGATTCAAAGTTGAAAAACCTTCACCTCGGGAATACTCCGAATCTTGAGAAGCTAATACTCAGACGCTGTCATGATTTGGTAGAATTTCAAATGCATCCTGAAAGTTTAAAGCTCGAATTTCTTGACCTCACTGATTCAAAGTTGAAAAACCTTCACCTCGGGAATACTCCGAATCTTGAGAAGCTAATACTCAGAGGCTGTCATGATTTGGTAGAATTTCAAATGCATCCTGAAAGTTTAAAGCTCGAATGTCTTGACCTCACTGATTCAAAGTTGAAAAACCTTCACCTCGGGAATACTGCGAATCTTGAGAAGCTAATACTCAGAGGCTGTCATGATTTGGTAGAATTTCAAATTCATCCTGAAAGTATTTTGGCTTTAAACGTTTTGGTTCCTTGATGAATTTCTCCAGTATACTTCCAAAAGTACGATTGTTTGTAAAGAACTGTTTCAACGTATGATTGTCACTTTACCTTTTGTATTAGTAGTTTTTAATGTATACACTGTTAGATCAAGCTATAATCTTAACTTGGATGCTGTACTCATTACTTCAGATCAATAAAGAATTTGAACTTTATTTTGATTCATGGTGCTCAGTAGACACAGTTGACTTGTTCAGAAAGTCAAACTGTGTTTTCGATGAAAATGGTGGGACTATATATGATAAAGGGTTGGAGATGATCATGCTAAAAATAAACTTAAGAAAGTGTTGATAGTGATGTAATATCATATATAAGATTTTGATTCACATAAATAAGCTCTACATGTGGATGGAATCATCAAGCATAAACTATTAGACTTTTGAGTCAAACAATTTGTCATGGTTGAGCTACAAACCGTAAATTTTAAGTTTCATTTTATACTTTTTAATTGGTTTATACTAGAATTCAGTTAATGCAATATTGGTGGTGGTTTATACTAGAATTCAGTTAATGCAATATTGGTGTCAGTTATTATTTGGATTATACTTGGGTTGAAACCGGGTCAAGAAGAATGACCCGGGAGAAGAATGAAGTTGATATCTTATTCGAAAGTCGTAGTTTTTCACTTTGGCAACAACGCTAAGTTTATTTATTTGCATTTTGGCCACAACGCTAAGTTTAGCTACAGCTTACACATGCACCCATTGTACTTCCATTATTAACGCTAAGTTTATTTATTTGCATTTTGGCAAGAGAAGGGTTCAAGCTGATGGTCAAGGTTTCTGGGCATTGGTTCACAAATGGCTATGGGAAGAGGGTAAGTTGGAAAGTTCTTGTTCTGTTATAGTACTCATTTCTAATCAAGAAACTGATATCTCTCTGAGTTTGAATTCTTTGTTATAGTAGTCATTTTGAAATTAAGAAACTGCTAGAACCAAATTCAGGTCGGGTTTGGGTTTGGATTGGCATGTCAGAATGCCTTAACCCGAGCACGACATGTTTAAGTAGTTAGGTCAGTTATAATCCTAACCCGTCTACACATAACTCAAACATCGCCTATTCAACCTGCTTTTCTAAACTTGTGGGTGGGTCGACATGTTTAACCCGTTTAACCCATTATAAACATAATTTATCTAAAATAAACAAAACTCAAACGGGTTACTGATTAGACCAGACCCTACCTGTTTATTTCCATGTTGGTTTTGGGTCGTGTTTTGTGTTAGGAATTGCCACCCCTACTTTTTGATGGCATCTCTTTATGTGCTGTATGATATAAATAGAAGAGTAAATTACATAATTGGTCCTTGTGGTTTGTTGAAAATTGCAGAAAATGTCCCTAAGCTTTTTTTTTGACGCGTTTCGTCCCTGTGGTTTACAAATCTCGCGGATTTTGTCCCTCGTCCAAAAATGTCCGTTAAGTGTTTTGCACCGTTAGTCCTTCGTTAGTGCAGTTCGTTAAGTGTTTTGCACCGTTAGTCCTTATTTTTTAAAATGTAGTTTTTCCCAATTAGTCCCTCCGTTAATAATAGTTATCGCCCGATTTTTTACGTTTTTGTCCGTTTTTATCCGTTTTCATTCGTTTTTATCCGTTTTCCCCCCGTTTTTTTCGTTTTTCGCCCGATTTTTTACGTTTTTGTCCGTTTTTATCCGTTTTCATTCGTTTTTATCCGTTTTCCCCCCGTTTTTTTCGTTTTTCGCCCGATTTTTTACGTTTTTGTCCGTTTTTATCCGTTTTCATTCGTTTTTATCCGTTTTCCCCCCGTTTTTTTCGTTTTTCGCCAGTTTTTTTACGTTTTTGTCCGTTTTTTTTCGTTTTCGCCTGTTGTTTTACGTTTTTCTTACATTTTGTCCGTTTTTCTTTCGTTTTTAAAAAATTTTCCAAAAAAAAAAAATTGGAAAAAAAATATTTCCGAAAAAAAAATTGAAAAAAAAATATCAAATTTAAAAAAAAATTGAATAAAAAATTTCAAAAAAAAAATTTAAACAAAAATATTTTTTTTCAAATATTTTTTTCAAATATTTTGAAAAAAAACGGACATATTTAAAAAAAAAAAAAAAACATATTTGAAAAATAATTTTTTTATTCAAAATTTTTTTTTTGAAACGGACAAAACGTAAGAACAACAGACAAAACATAAGAAAAACGGACAAAATGTAAGAAAAACAGACAAAAACGTAAAACAACAGGCGAAAACGAAAAAAAACGTACAAAAACGTAAAAAAACTGGCGAAAAACGAAAAAAACGGGGGGAAAACGGATAAAAACGAATGAAAACGGATAAAAACGGACAAAAACGTAAAAAATCGGGCGAAAAACGAAAAAAACGGGGGGAAAACGGATAAAAACGAATGAAAACGGATAAAAACGGACAAAAACGTAAAAAATCGGGCGAAAAACGAAAAAAACGGGGGGAAAACGGATAAAAACGAATGAAAACGGATAAAAACGGACAAAAACGTAAAAAATCGGGCGATAACTATTATTAACGGAGGGACTAATTGGGAAAAACTACATTTTAAAAAATAAGGACTAACGGTGCAAAACACTTAACGAACTGCACTAACGAAGGACTAACGGTGCAAAACACTTAACGGACATTTTTGGACGAGGGACAAAATCCGCGAGATTTGTAAACCACAGGGACGAAACGCGTCAAAAAAAAAGCTTAGGGACATTTTCTGCAATTTTCAACAAACCACAAGGACCAATTATGTAATTTACTCTAAATAGAATTTTCTTCTACTTTTCAGGTTTATGCTGCTAAAAATGGGCAAGAGATGACTCGCAAAGCTGCTTACATTCACTATAAAAAAGGTACTTTTTCTCAATTATGTTTATCTCCCAACTTCTTTACCTTGGTTTGCTTTATAATTGATAAAGTTTGTTTTAAACTTTTATTTTTTTGCGTGTAAATATGATTTGAGAAAAATTGTTTCTTTTGTCTTATAGTAATCTATTTTCAACTTTCATTCAAATAAATCCATTGTTTTGACAGGAGAGCGGAGGAGGATCTAACAATAAAAAGGCGAAGAAAACTTTCACCAAGAAGAAATGAGTGTTGATTATGTGGCTGAAATGTGAGATTGGTATACACTTATGTTGAGACACTAAGGGCTTGTTTGTTAAATTTTTTTATGAAGTCATGTTTAATTAAAAAATGACTTAATGCAGACAACTTCAGTTTTATTACCTAATATTTTCAGTTATCTTTTTCTATTAAGTCAGAAACAAACAGTTTTCATATGACTTAATTAATTCAGTTTTTTTCATATTAAGTCAATTAAGTCGAAATCAAACACCCCCAAAGAATTTGAATGGGATTGCTCAAATAGTCGCTTCAGAAGTGTTGGTGAATTTTCTGATTCTGCTCGGTACCGGAAAATAAAGAACATTAAGCGGAAGCTTTTTGAACTTTAACTTGTAATATGGACCTTTTTTTTTTACTAATAAACATATTTTAGATCTAAATTTTAGTGTTTCTAAATTAGAAGTAGAGGCTTTTAAGAACTCATTGGATATCATATTGGTAGAGAAGTGAGTTTGAGCCTGAATGTTAGTTTGAGCCTAAAGTAGGATTGTTTTAGGTTACGAATATATGTTTTACTTTATTGAATATATGTCTAATTAGAAGTTAGGGGTGTTTGTTTAAGCTTATTAGACATAAGCCGTGTTCGGCTTATATAACATAAGCCACAATTTTGTGGCTTATTTTAACACTTACGGGTTTATATAACATTGACAATGTTATATAAGCCTGTAAGTGCCAAATAAGCCACAAAATTGTGGCTTATGTTAGATATTCCGAACTCATATAAGCTAATAAGCCCATACGTAAGCCGAAACAAACACCCACTTAGACTAGTTAATTAATAGAGTACAGTCAATATTAGAAAGTCAACTGTGTTTTTGATGAAAATTATAGGAATTTGATATGATCATGTGAAGATGGAAATGATCATGTACAAATGATTCTATATTCCACAAGTGTTGTATGATCATACACAAGAGTGTATCGTTTTATGCTCTTTGAGTTGAAATCATAAAGAACAAAACCATTTGACTTTTTTTAGTCAAAGTATTGACTTTCATCAATTTAATGATTTTTTATTACTGCTGGTATTGTCAAATAAAAAAAGAAATATGAAGGGCATGTTATGACAATACTATATAAATATTTTTTTTTTGAAGAATGAAGTTATGATTTCGTTGCATGTTGATTTTAGTAAAAAAATGGAGCTTGATTTTATATGTTTATGGACTTGGATCTTTTACTTGGGTCAAAACCGGGTCAAGAAGATGACCCATGAAAAAAAAAACCGAAGTTTTGCTTTTTCGCAGATTGACCACGCAAGTTTTAAACAATTAAGTTTATTTCAAAGTCTGTTTTGCCAGTTATACTTGAAGCTCTTAACCAATTGTTAAAAAACCTATATAGCGAGTGTGTGCTCTCAAACATAAGTGTTAGTTTTGTAGCGTAATACGTGACAAATCACAAATATACATAGTTACATCAAGATAGAACTACTCTGAGTTGATTAACGTGTTGGAAATGCAGATAAAAATGATATACTTGTATAAGATATGTTTACGGACGTTATATGAACGTATCTGGCATTAGTGTTTGCAATGGAAATGTGCATGTGTATGTCGAAGTAAAATATATGATGTTGATTAAATGAAGAGAGCCTTGGAACAATTGACTGGGAATTGCCAACTTTTTACAAGCGAAGTACCATTTTATACAAGGGAAATTGTGTTATATGCACAAGGTGACGTTTAAAAGGAAAAATCTCTTATTGTGTGTAAACTACATTACTTCTCTTATTGTATGTATACTATTACTTTTGTGTAGTTGCCTTCATGTAAAAAAAGAAGTAAAAGTTGAAGGGCTTGTCATGCCATTACCCTTAATTCATGAACGTCGATTTTTATTCTCAAAAATCATAGGGAGACAAAAGGTCGATCAAGATTTCATCAAACAATGGGAGTTATGGATCATCAAATTAACCAAAAGGTGCATGAAGAAACAATTGAGGGTAAATCATTGTTGTACGTTTGGTTGGTAGTTTAATCTTGCTTAGTTTGTTTTGTAGAACGTAGTTTAAGCTTAAACTTCGTTAATGCAAAATCACCTTAAAAAACAAAAAATGAAACTTTTATCATCTTAAATTGATCTTCTTGTTTCTTCTTCATCATGACTGATCCAATACCCACATCAATCTTTGTTAGAATTAATGTTTTAAGCTTTTGTTTTTAGATTGAACAATATGTATATTTGTATTTATGCTTGTAAAGTATGCGTGTACATTATGTATTTTGGCTAAGCCTGGAACTTTAGAATGGGCTTGGGCCAATTGGGTCATATTGGTCAGTTTTGACCCGTTGTGACTCTAGGGATAGGATACGCCCCTAGAATTTCATGAAGCATGATAACTGCCTCTCAAGGCACCGTTTCATAAAGTATATAATGTTAGGGGCTGTATAAACTTTGTATCATTCTATATCTATTAATCAAAAGTACATTGTTTATGCATCTTTGTTATTTCTGCACATTATACGCATTGCCAAACACCCCTGTAACTTTCTGCACAGTCAAAACCAAACACTCATGTCGAAATACAATCAATTTTCAAACCACACTTGGCCACAAGAATCCTATTTATATCAATCTTGACCATTGCAGATAAATTGCTTACTGTAAACAACATAACCTCGCTTATACATGTCAAACTAGATGTTGACAAACTTAACTATTATGGGCTTATTTTTTAAAGAATATATGTGAAGGTTTTGAGGTTCTTAAATCTTAACCATCTAAAAAGTGAATCCACCAGTAGGGCTGGCTATTGCTCCTCCTTCTTCTGTTCACTCGTTGAAAGTTGACTCAATTGTGAAGTCATGGATCTTTTTTACTCTTTAATGCTCTTCAAGAATGCCTTCTTGTGACGAATCCCAAAATTGCTAAGGATGTTTGAGATCATATTGAGAATAATTTTCTTGACAAAGGGGAATCACAGATGCTACAACTTGGTGACCTAACCGTGGATGCATACTTTATAAAGATCTAATCCATCACCATCATATTGACTAGTCTTGGATCTCTCATTAGCAATGATAATGTTGTCACCTATGCTCTTAATGGGTTAAGCGATAAATATGATCATGTTGTGGGCATTTTTGCACATAGGGTTCCTTTCACGGATCTAAACACGGTGAGATCTATGATTCCTACCGAAGATATGAGATTGAAGTCAATCCCAAGCCTCTACACCCGATGCTTCATCTTCATTTCCTACTATTCTATTGGCTAAAAGCAATAATTGATGAGGAAATGGTTGTCGTGACAATCGTACATCTCAGTGCTCATATGAGCCTCGGGTTTGTCATAATTTTGCTAAAGGTTTTTGTTGATTTGGTGCTACTTGAAAATTTGTGCATGATTCTTCCACTCATGCAAAGCAGAATAGTTATTCATCCCTTTGGTCACTGCCTAATGTCCCACTCTTACTCCTATTGGACCCAGAGGGGTCTCGGAAGGGTGTGCAATAGGTGTCGTCGCACAGGGCCTCCACTTATTAGGGGCCACATTTTCATTAGTTTTCCATATAAATACGTATAATAGTAAACATATATGAGTTATATAATTCAAGTTTTATATGTGGTTTGTGTTTAGTTTACAAGTATAACATGGCATTTTTGTTGTTATTGCACATGGCCACCTAAAATTACGAGACGGCCAAGGACCATCTATGCAAAATTGTTGAATTTGATAAAGTTAGCGAATACCTTCCAAGTTCCTTACGATATTTGAGATGGATTGGTTTTCCTTTTTCGAGTTTACCGAATACATTTCAAGGAAAATATCTTGTTCAACTTGATATATGGCGCAGCAATATTGTTCAACTTTGGGAAGATGGAGAAGGAAAGGTACAATAATGGTTAATTTGTTATTATCCATGATTCATTATGATCCTATATATCTATTGGTTTGTCATTGCACCAATATTAATTGTTTAATTTGTACTTATGTTAGGTTCTTCATAAGCTAAGGTTCCTCACCTTCTGGGGGTCAAAATTACAGACCCTTGACCTTAGGGTGGCTCCAAATCTTGAGCATTTGACTATTTACATGTGTCGTGAATTCGTAGAACTTGAAATGCCTTCTGAATGTTTAAAGCTCGAAAATATCAACCTCATTCATTCAAAATTGAGGACCCTTGACCTTGGGCTGACTCCAAATCTCAAAAGGTTAAATCTTAATAATTGTTATGATTTGGTGGAAATTAATGCTCCCATTGGATGTCTGAAAAAGCTTTTCTTCTTAGACATAAGTGGTTGTGGGAGGTTTAAGTCTTTTGTGTTTGACAAATACAAGTGGTCTCAACCAGCTGAGGCTGGTTCTTTATCTGAGTTACATCTGATTGCAGAACCCACTGATGTTTGCCAATTATACTCCGACAATGATTCTCCAAACTTTCGGTTTGAATGTTATTATAAAGAAAATAAAGCTTCATCGTTTGGAAATCTTGAAAGGCTAATTTCTCTAGGCCTGTGTGCTTGTATGAACCTTGAGAGTTTTTCAAGAAGCATTTGTGCATTACAATGTTTAACGAAGCTTACACTTGAAGGCGGTATTACAGAACCACCCAGCGACCTTGACCAACTAGAATGTCTAGAGGAGCTAATTTTTTCATCTACAAATATCAGAAATCTTCAAGATAGCATTTGTAAGTTGAAACATCTCAAATCTCTCGAACTTAAATCATGTTTGCTTCTTGAGAAGTTACCCGATGATCTTGGCCGAATGGAATCTTTGGAGACGCTAACCATAACGGACTGTAACCGTTTACGAGATATTCCAAACAACATGGGTAAGATAAAATGTGTTATATCACCAAAGGTCTACAATCACTATACTCATGGGAAATATAAGCAGCGGCCCATAAATGATGCAGTTGACAGACCCACAGGAGCCAATACATAAATAACAGGTACATTCTCTGTCTCCGTTTTTGTATTGATCGCCTTACATGACAACAACTAATCTGTCTGTTTTATATATGTTTTTACTTTGTATCCTGACATTTGTTCCATTCAAATGTTATTTTTCTAACTTGATGTACCGAATAAACAATATTTCAGTGATAAGAAATTATCAGATGTCTGTTTTATATATGTTTTTACTTTGGATCCTGCTTGTATTTTTGAAAGAAATTGAGTAGTCATATGTTGTCTTTGTAATGGTCTGTAGAATGTACAATTCAGACAATAGTTTGACATGGTAAAACCGAAGTAACACAAAACGTTGCTTATAATTAGTACCGCGTCAATATTGACCAGATACACGTATAGAACATTACAGCAAGCTTTGTTGCTTAAAACTCAGCTTCTTTGTTACAGTACATGGAACTGGTTTCATGCAAGAAAAAGATGAAAAAGATGCGATTTTGACATGAGTTTGGATGTTAAAAATGAATTCATTGATGATCTGACATCAACCATTAGCAGATGGATTTATTAAACTTTGAAGCCCTGTTTCAATCTTTATTGGGCAAACTTGAAGGTCAAATAATTGTTGATAAGATAAAACTGATACTTTAACCTCGTTTAATTGCAACACTACCCCAAGGAATTCGAAAATGTGGTTTGTTTCGGGTAGATAGCGGGTCAGAATGGTAACCCGGGTAAAAAGTGGTTACTTTATTTGAATTTTGTTTCTTCACACTTTGGCCACAAGGTTTTTAATAAAGAGTAGTGTCATTAACCTCATGTTCTCTTTATTTAGCATCTAAGATGAACGCTTTTATAGGATAATCATACTCTTTAACAAAATCAGAACCTTGAGTTCTTGAGTAGAACTTGGTTAAGGTTTGTCAATTTTACAACCCTTATTATCCAATTTTACAACTTACAAGGGTTGTCAATTTTCACGTGAATTTGGCTTTATCCCATTTTGGTCATTGTTAGTATTGTCTGGTACACTCCCAAAGTACGATTGTTTGTAAATTACAGTAGTAACTTTTTTAAATACGCACTTATTAAGGTATAGCCCCAACATGGGTGATGTACTAGTACTTATTACTTTGATTCATGGAGCTCAATAGATACAGTTGACTTCTTAGATAGTCAATCTGTGTTCTTAATGAAAAATGGTCGGATTTATATATGAGGCTGGAGATGATCGTATTAATAATAAACTTAAGAAATTGTTTTTAAGTTATGCAAGATCATATTACATAAAGAAGCTCTAAATTTTGATCAAATCATTAAGCAAAAACATTAAAATTTTGACTTTTTTAAGTCAAACTATTGGCTTTCGTCAGATGTCGCCGAGATTTACAGGGAACTGTATCGACCAACATGTTTCAGTGATAAGAAATTGTCAGAGCATGATGCGTTTATATTTATGAAAGCCATTGAGTAGTCATATTGTGTTTTTACATGGTTGGGCTACAAAATGCAGAATGTAGAATTTGGAAAATAATTTTGACATGGTAAAACTGAGCTGACACAAACCGTTGCTTATAACTAAAACCATATCACCATTGACCGCTTAAGTGATATTGTTACGATACTATAGAGTCTAAAAGGTTTGTACTTTCATCATAAAATTAATTGCAGAAGATGATACCATACAAGGACGTGACACCAAGCTTTGTTGCTGTAACATGTGAGATGAAATAATCATAAACTCGTATCGCTGTGTTGTTTTCGGATTGATTCTGACAATGAGGAGGAGGAGTTAGTAAGGCCGAGGATAGTGGGTTTTCGGGTTGCTGGGTTCCGGTAAGGGTAATTAAGACTATGGTGGATTTGGATTTGGGTTCGCGTTCGGGTAAGAGTAGAGTGGATTTGGGTTCGGTTGTTGATGATGATGATGATATGCTAATGGTAATTTATTCATTTTTGTCAAGTATTTTTGATCATTGATTGCAGGCATGCCTAATATTCTCGGTATTCCTAATACCACATCAATTTAGGCACAAAATTAGTCATACTATTAGGCCTCCCGATATTTTTTAGGTATATTTCAGGGTTGAAATAATTTGATGACTAGGGGATGTTTAGGATTGTTTACTTGATTAACATGTTTTGAGATAGTTTTGAGGGTGTTTGGGAATTGGGATTGCTTATTCAAACATGTTTATTTGATTTTGTCAAGTCGTTTTAAGTTAAGCATTCAGAAAGTGGCTATATGAAATAATATCTTTTTTTTAAGGCGATGATCAATTTCTTATAAGACTCCGTTAATTGTGCTAGTGTTTGGTAATGCTGATTGTTAAATATTAATTAAATCTTAAGGTAGATGTTCCTGTTGGATTAGCTTCTGATGTGAAGACAGTTGTTGATGGTAATGATAAGGAGTTTGAGATTGACAAGCTAACTGTTGTTGATTCTGATGATTAGAATGAGGAGGTAGTAAGACCGCGATTCAAGTGGTTAAGGCGCTGGTGTAGTGTCTAGGATAATGCTAAAGGTAATTTTGACCATTGATTGGCACGCCTATTTGGTAATCCTAATACAATCAATTTAGGCACAAATTAATCACACTATTAGGCCTCCCGATCTTTTGTTGGTATATTTCAGGGTTGAAATAATTTGATGATTAGGGGATGTTTGGGATTGTTTACTTGATTAACTCATTAACATGTTTTGACATAGTTTTGAGGGTGTTTGGGAATTGGGATTGCTTATCCAAACATGGTTATACGATTTTGTCAAGTCATTTAAGTTTAGTATTCAGAAAGTGGCTATCTGAAATAATTTTTTTTAAAGGCGATGAGCAATTTCTTATAGGACACCTTTAATTGTGCTAGTGTTTGGTATTGCTGATTATTTAATGAAATCTTTAAGGTAAAATAATCAGAAATTAATAATCAGTTTGATTAAGCAACTTTGAAGCTGAGTAGTTTGGTCTTACACATAATCATACATCACAATCATTTAGCCTCTGCCCAAACACTAAAAAAAATATTTATATGTTATTTCTAAGCAACCCCAAACACCCTCTAAGGGCGAATAATTCTTGCCACGTGAGCAAACTTATCACAGAGACCATTACTTGCATAGGTAACATGATTTTCATCAAGAACCTTTGATCCCAAATTTGTCAAACGATCTGCTAGGTTAATTATCTGGAAGTACTTGGTTATGGATGAGTCGACACAATCAAGGTTTAGTAACTTGTTGTCAAGCTGAATAGTTCCATTGTGCTTCTTTTAGTGAATGATATTTTTCAGATGCTCTCACAAGTCTTGGCTTTTGCATCCATGACACTTACTTCCTCACCATCTTAGTATCTTACACATTTCTAGACTCTCAAACCAAAACTTCCCCGCCCTCTTTGCAATCCATCTCCACCTGAACCAAAGCAGAAGCTTTTTAAACTTTAACTTGTAGTCCAATCCTTTTTTACTAACTAGCATGGTACCCGCACAAAGCAGCAGGTTCGAAGGTGAATGTTATTTAACGATTTGATTATAGGTACACGTCGCCGAATGTTGTTTAATGAATGTTGCTCGGAGTCGAATTGAATTGAATTTGAGTTTTTCTTTTTGAATTAGTAAGATTAAATCCCTACCAAGAAAACATGTTCTTGATGTTGCTTATTAAAATAATCAATAGAAAAGAAAAATCAAATAACAGCAATTTTGTAAATTCGTGTAAACAATTACAAAAGTTGTATATGTATTATATGTATTTGGTTATACAATAAATGTTGTTTATGTATATGTATTTGGTGGTGCATTAAAGAATAAAATTCCATTGTGTCTAGTTGATGGAATAGTTTGCTTTCACTTAAGAGACCTAGGTTGAAATTTTGCCACTACTTATTTTTTAAATCTTACACAATTCCACAATTAGCAAGTGTTGAATCTGAAAATTTTAAGCCTTCCGTAAATAGGATGTCCCAAATGCTTTATATAATAGTATATTTTAGACCTGAATTTAGTGTTTCTAAATGAGAATTTGTTGGTAGAACTTAGAAGTAAGTTTGACCCTAAATATTAGTTTGAGCCTAAAGTAGAATTGTTTTAGGTTAATAATACAAGTTTACTTTATTGAATAATGTATAGTTAGAAGTTAGACTAGTTAAGTAATGGAATACAGTCAAAATATTTGACTTTCTCCAAAGTCAACCGTGTTCTCGATGAAAATGATGGGATTTTGATATGAAGATGGAGATGATTGATACGCTTACGCCGCGCGTTCGGGGTCAAAGGAACTTCCTTTTCGTCGAGCAAGTTTTTCAACACCCTAGGCAGTGAACCTAATCGTTGTAGTGTAGTATTAGGGTAAGCCACGGGTATTGATATCGTTCTCTAGGGGAATAGGAATGCTAGTGAGAAGTTACTACGCTAAGGTTAAGGTTGAGGAAGATTATTTTTTTATCTTTTTTATGTTTTTTAGGAAATTGAAAAGTACGAATCTCGGGTATTGGATTTGGGGGGTTGGTATTTCTACCGATTACTCTACTATTATCTAATTATCTAAACTAAGGTGGTGGTAGTCTATGTCTAATTAATGTGTGCTCGTATGATAGTTTAAAGATGTGTTTACTTAGGTTTTACTACTCCTTAATTATCTCCTATTGATGGTTGAGTTGTCACGTCATTATTCTTAGTTGCGTTGTGTGTCTAAAGTTGTAGGGTATGCGTTTCTCCCTAACTCTTTGAACTTACCAAAGGGTCTCGTCTACAAAACCCACTAGGGATAATAAACTCTTACTCTAAGGCACTCTTTGGATGGTTTAGCTTACAACTACTCAGGTAATTATATTCTAAGGTTCACAAAGATGAATCAAGCATTAAGTACACAACGAATGACCTATCGCATTACTAGATCATTAATCAACTAAGATAAGAAACAACCAATCAATATTCAATAATTAAGTTTCATACTCCCTAAGCAAACACACAAATAAATTAGCCGGACATGGAGAACATGCAAGCATACACACAAATAATCAAAGACATAATTGAATTGATGAAGTAAATACTTATCTTGATGTAAGATAGGGTTTGGAACCCTAAAATACTGTACAAGACACCCTTGGTTCGGTTTTAGGTTTTTACTCCCCCAAAAAGACTCTCTTAAAACTGAAAAATTCGGATTCTATATATAATATTACATATGCGACGGCGTCACCTTATGTTTTGTGACGCCATCGTATTGCCGTCATTAGGGTTTCGTCTTGGCCACGTTAACCTTGCGACGGCGTCACCTTCTGTCTGTGACGCCGTCCTCTTCAGCTTCTGACGTCGTCTGGGTCGCATCTAGGCCGTCTGAGTTGCGACGGTCTACTCCTTTAAAGCCCGACGCCGTCCTTCAAAACAAGCCATTTTCTCTTCTGAGCCGTCACAAATTCCTCCGACGGCGTCGCAGTTAAGCAGTGACGCCGTCGCCTTCTGTTTTCAGCAGCTTTGAGTGTCTCGATTCTGACTTTGGCCATTTTCTTCGTATATTCGCGCCTTTTCGTCCAAATAAGTGTCATTCCATCATTTTGCCTTCAAGAGACCTAAAAAGTGAAAAGGAACGATATTAAGCAATAACGGATACAAAAGTGATCAAACGAGGGTTAAAACGACCCCTCAAAATGGTACATTTTAAAACCTTATCAATGATCATGTACAAATCTATGTACATTTTACAAGTGGTGTATTTCATACACAAAAGTATCGTTATATGCTCTTTAGGGTAAAAGCATCAAAAACAAAAACATTTGACTTTTTCAGTCAAAGTACCGACTTTCATCAAGTTTACTGATGTTTTATTCAATGTACCAAACATAGAGTGTTTATTACTGTTGTTATTGTCAAATAAAAAAAGAAACAAGTTTTGATGACAATACTTTATATATTTTTATGACTCTTGGTAATTTAGTTATTTGCCCTCAGCACCTTAATAAGAGACAAGTTTTGATGAAAAAAATTGAAGAATGGAGTTATGATTTCATCAAATATGATACAAGGCAAAGTTTAAGGTAAATTGTTGCTTATACCATTAATTTGTATTTTTAAACCTTTAATTAGATAGTAAGACATTTGAGCTTTAATTTCTATCGAATTGAAGCTCCATTTATGCATGATTACTAATGTATTTGATGGTTAAATATATAAGGTTACATTGCATGTTGATCGCAGTAAGAAAATGGATCTAGCTTTTATTTGTTTATGAGTTTGGATCTTACTTAGGTCAGATCTAAGAAGGGGGCTTTCCCTTTTCCAGCTACAAAAGAGGGTTGCTTCCTTTGTCGTCGCCACGGGAGCTCTTGGCAAGGAGACCTTAGGATAATGACAAAACTGAAGTTTTGATTTTCTCATACTGACCACACATGTTTTAAACAATCAAGTTTATTTCAAAGTTAGGGTTGCCAGTTATAATTGAAGCTCCTCAACAACTTATTAAATGATTACTTAGCCATTTTGTACTTTCATATATGCCATGTCTATAAAAAAAAAGTTAGTTTTAATAGATATAATAATGAATGTATGAAACCCCTCAACAACATCTTATGGTGTGTTTGGTATTAGGGTGTTACAATCAAAGAATTGATTGATTTCTGATAATTGTTGTTTGGTTTTTATTTAGGAAATGAGATTTGGAATCATTGAATGAATAATCAATCCGAATATATTTGGAGGGTTTTATGATATCTTTCAAGTATTTCTGACAAAGTAGGCCACGTACCTATATTTGTATGGATATAAATTGTGGATTTTTGATGGTGTCACTATCTTTTACTATTTTAAACATTTATATTATAATCCAAAGCTAAATCAAAATCCAAATCCGAATCTGAATCCTAAAACCATATATAAACCAAACGGACCTTTAATACCTTTTATCCATTGTGTACTTTTCAAATATACCATTTCTAAATATAATCAATTTAAACATCAAAATGCCATATACAGCCAAATATATGTTTTGAATTCATGATGCATAACGTATTTAAAGTAGGGGTGTCATTCGGGCTTACCCGACCCGACCACGACCCGAACCCAACCCGAGGCAATTTGGGTTGGGTCAATCGGGTTCAAAATTATATTCGAGTCAATTCGGGTTGACCCGACTAACCCGGCTCAACAACACTTTTACAATGTAAAATACTCGGGTTGACCCCGAACTCGAATTGACCCGATCCGAGTTGACCCGAACCCGAATTGACCCGATCCGAGTTGACCCGAACCCGAATTGACCCGACCTGAGTTGACCCGAGTTCTAAACAAGGTCAGGTTCTGGTACGTTTTTTAAGGCTTGACCAGATTTGACCCGACCCGAGTTGACCCGAACCCGACCGGGTCAACCTGAATAACACCCCTAATTTAAAGTATGTTTTGGGTAAATATAACATTATGGTGGTTTAATTGGCCATATATGGAATTGACCCCTTCCAATAAATGTGTTAGTTTTATGAAGAACTATGTGACAAATTACAAATAGAAGTCGATAAAATTAAGTTAGCACTATTTCTTTAAAATTAAAATATGTACATACTTCAAGATGGTTAAGGTGTTACAACTGCAATTTAATAAGATATGATTACAAGAGTTTGGATGTTAATGAGCTATGTCAACGTATTTGGCATTAGAGTATGCAATGGGGAATTTGTGTTCATTTCGAAGTAAAATATGATGATGATCAATCCAAGAATCTTCGAGTATAGACTTCTTCGAATAATAGACTATGACTAACCACTATATTTCTTAATCATTAGTGACACGAATATTTGCCAATATATTTGTGGGGAGACTAGAAGAACAGGCACAAGTTGAAGTCCAGATCAAGAAGGTGCTTGAGGTTAGTTTATCTTTATATCTAAGAAGTATTATATTTCATGAATTGTAGTACATAAAGTTATTTGATTGAATTTTGTAAATCAAAGGCTTGCAAGTTGCATGTGATGTGTAAAGTTCATATGAAATATTTTCATGATTTTATGTGTGTCGTAATCACGACGAAAGGAAAAGGAATCTTAGTCATGCTTTTTAATATGGTCTTTTTCTTTGTAATTTCCTTTAGCAAAAGGAGTCATTTGTTATCCCCACCACATTCCAATGTTTTCAAATGAACATATCTTGTTCACACTTATAACCACATTCCAATTTGAGTGTGTGCGGTGGAAAATCTAGTGGATTGGTCCGATAAAAGGTCAAGAACCATGATTAAAAAATAGAGAATCCAACGATCATCATTTGTTGGAATATATATAATGGTTCAGAAAGTTACTTAATTATAAACCTAGAATAAATGTTATCTGTAGTGAAACAAGTGATGAATTCTTGAACCGTCATTTTCTATTTTTTGTACCAAATTAATCAAATTTTATACAAAATGCCAAAGAAAAACGAGCTGCTAACCAACACGCGATTATAGACCGAAGCACCAAGCAAGGAAAAAAAAGCGCAAAACAAACAAAATCAGTCCTTTGACCATGTAAAAGTGATACGTCGTGATATTGTTATGATACTAGGGTCTAAAATCAGTCCGGTGTCTTGGCCGGGTCGATCACAAACCCGGGTTTCAAAACATTGATCATCATCATTCCACAAACACAAAACACTTTTTTCACACAAAATCTTTCAACCAAACTTCCAATGGCTTCTACTTCAGTTTCATCCATTCAAAAGAGCTTCAGGTATGATGTGTTTTTAAGCTTCAGGGGTGAAGACACCCGTAAAAACTTTGTTGATCATCTTTATGTAGCTCTGAAGCAAAGAGGCATTGTCACTTACAAGGATGACGAAAATATCGAGAAAGGGAAAAGGATCAATGAGCAACTCATCAAGTCTATTGAAGACTCGAGATTCTATATTATTGTCTTCTCTAAGAACTATGCTTCCTCATCTTGGTGTTTGGATGAGCTGGTTAAAATTATGGAATGCCAGAAGATGACTGAGCATACTGCTTATCCAATCTTCTATGATGTGCAGCCCACTGAGATCCGGAAACAAATTGGGGCAGTAAAAGATGCCTTTGCCGAAAACGAAAAGAAGGAGGCTGCTGGAAAATGGAGAAAGGCTATGGAAGAAGCAGCAGGTCTGTCTGGCTCGGTATTGGAGGATATGCTTGATGGGTAATTCCTTCCTTAATATATCTTCAATATAATTTCATTAGTTTCTTTTTGGGGTGAGTTACGTGATGTATATAAATCTGAAATTAAGTATTCTTTTCATCTAAGAATTTTCAAAACAGCTAATTGTATAGTATATCTTTAACATACAGGCATGAAGCTAAATTCATACAAAAGTTTGTTCAAGACATTTCACGAGATTTGCACTCCGTTGACTTCATTTTAGATGAAGAGTTGGTAGGCATGGGGACACGGATAAGGGATGTGGTTTCATCTTTAGAAATTGATGTTGATGATGTTCGCATGCTAGGGATATGGGGGATGGGTGGTGGGGGGAAGACAACTTTAGCCAAGGCTGTTTTTGATCAAAGCTTTGTTGAAAATGTAAGGGAAGAATCAAAACCATCTTTGTCTGGTGTAAAGTCATTGCAGAAACAAGTACTTTCAGATATTTCAAATGATCAAGGCGTCACCGTAAGTGGTGTTCTTGACGGGAAAAACAAGATGAAAAAAGCGATGGGTGGTAGAAAAGTGCTTGTTGTTCTTGATGACGTCAATCATAAAGACCAGGTTGAGGCGTTAGCCGGTAACTGTAATTGGTTTAAGCCGGGAAGTAGAATTATTATTACAACAAGAGATAAGCAAGTACTGGCAGCCCTCGGAGTAGGATTGATTCATAATGTGACTTTGTTATCTCAGGCGGAAGCGGGTCGCCTCTTTAGTAGGCATGCGTTTGGAAGAGAGAATCCGATTCAAGGGTATGAAGAGTTATCAAGAAAAGTTTTACAATATGCTGATGGTCTTCCTTTAACGATCAAAGTTATGGGTTCACATCTTCGTGATCTAGATGAGTCTGAATGGAAAAATGCCATAAAAAGACTAGAAAAAATTCCATGCAAGGATACCATGGAAGTATTGGAATTAAGCTTTGATGGTCTAGATAATGAACACAAAGAAATATTCTTAGATGTTGCATGCATACTAAAAGGTTGGAACAAAGAGACTGCAATTAGAGTGCTTGAAAGCTGTGAATATTATGCTAGGTATGGTTTAAGAGTTCTTGAGCAGAAATCTCTTATAATTTATGATAAAAACGGGTGCCTGGGGATGCATGACCATTTAGAAGAAATGGGTAAGAATATTGTTCGACGTTTGTATTCTGATGAACCTCAAAGACATAGCCGATTGTGGATTAATGAGGAAATTGAGGATATATTGACTAATGACCTGGTAAGAATCAAGTTATAATATAATCAAACTAAGAGTTAACTACGTTTTTGGTCCGTGTTATTTGCTAGGTATTTCATTTTTGGTCAAATAGTTTGAAAAGTTTCGGGTTTGTTCTGAAATGAAACACTCGATGCGGTTCGGTCCAAACTTTCTAACTCCCTTAATTTAACTATGTTTGACCATTTAATAAATAGCCAAGTCTATTTTGTCCCAAAAATGAAACCATCTTTAAAGGTTTGCCCCACCCAAAATTATGCTACTCCACCAAAAAATTGACATGTGTCCTAGAAAAGTACACATTTTGAATATTTAATTACTATTTTTTTGCTTGACTTTTTCGAAAAAATACAAGTCACGCAACTTTTTCGTTGAGTCGCACAAGTTGCACAATTTTGAGTGGACAAATATGGAATTCAATTTTTTTTTTTTTTGGCAAACCTTTAACCATAGTTTTATTTTTGAGGCAAATATGAATTTGGCTCTTTAATAAAAGGATATTATTGTCTTTTTAAGTACTACTGATAAAATAATAAGTTAATGTACAATTCTCAAATTGCTCTTTGTTTGTGTCTATAAAAGTTTTCCCCAAATTCACTTTCTCTCTCTAATAATCATTCCAAAATTCATTAATTCGAATCAAATTATCATTCAATTCATTTTATATCATCTTCATTCACTCTCAATTTGATCATGTTTTCAGTGATTTTGGGCGTTTTGAAATTTAGGGTTCCGACAAAAATTAAAGGGTTTTATTTTTTCGATTTCAGGGTACCCAAGCAACTAAATGTCTATACTTCGAGTCACCTGGCTTCAGTGCTGAAATTGCAGTAAAAGGTCTAGCAAAAATGAAGGATCTTAGATTTATTCGCATACATCTCCTAAAGATTTATTATAAGAGCAATATTGTTCAATTTGATAAAGTTAGCGAATACCTTCCAAGTTCCTTAGGATTTATAAGATGGGATGGATTTCCTTTTTCGAGTTTACCGAATACGTTTCAAGGAAAATATCTTGTTGAACTTGAAATAAGTTTCAGCAAGATTGTTCAACTTTGGGAAGATGGAGAAGAAAAGGTAGAATAATGGTTAAATTTTTGTTTTTCATTATTCATTATGATCCTATATATAATATCTAGTGGTTTGTCATCGCACCAATACTAATTGTTTTTGTACTTATGTTAGGTTCTTCACAAGCTCAGGTTCCTCGGTATCTGGTTTTCAAAATTGAGGACATTTGACCTTAGGTTGGCTCCAAATCTTGAGCAGTTGACTATTTCCAGTTGTTCTGATTTCGTAGAGCTTCATATACCTGCTGATCATCATTCAAAGCTCAAATATCTCCACCTCTCTCATTTAAAGTTGACGACCCTTCACCTTGGGAGTACTCCGAATCTTGACACGCTAATACTCGAAGGGTGTAATGATCTGGTAGAACTTCGAATGCCCGTTGAAAATATAAAGCTCGAAGAGCTCAACCTCAGTCATTCAAACTTGAGGATCCTTGACCTTGGCCTCACTCCAAATCTCAAAAGGTTAAATCTTAAAATTGTTATCATTTGGTGGAAATTAATGCTCCCATTGGATGTCTGAAAAAGCTTTTCGTCTTAGACTTAAGTGGTTGTGGGAGGTTTAAGTCTTTTGTGTTTGACAAACGGTATCAACCAGCTGAGGTTGGTTCTTTATCTGCGTTACATCTGATTGCAGAACCCAGAGATGTTTGCCGATTGCACTCCGACAATGATTCTCCAAAGTTTCGGTTTGAATGTTATTATAAAGAAGATCCAACTTCATCATATGGAAATCTTGAAAGGCTTATTTCGATGGGTCTATGTGCTTGTACAAACCTTGAGAATTTTTCAAGAAGTATTTGTAGTTTACGAGGTTTAAGAAAGCTTACACTTGAAGGCACTATTCCAGAGGTACCCCGGGACCTTGACCAGTTAGAATGTCTAGAGGAGCTAGTATTTTCATCTACAAATATCAGAATTCTTCCAGATAGCATTTGTAAGTTGAATCATCTCAAATCTCTCGAGCTTAAATCATGTTTGCTTCTTGAGAAGTTACCCAATGATCTTGGCGAAATAGAATCTTTAGAGACACTAATCATAACGGAGTGTAACCGTTTACGAGATATTCCAAACAACATGGGTAAGATAAAATGTGTTATATCACCAAAGGTCTACAAGCGCTATACTCATGGGAAATATAAGCAGCTGCCCATAAGATGACGCAGTTGACAGACCCACAGTAGCCAATACATAAATAACATGTATATTCTCTGTCTCTGTTTTTGTATTGATCGCCTTACATGATAACAACTAATGTGTCTGTTTTATATGTTTTTTTCTTTCGATCCTGACGTTTTTTTTTTCAGCAGGCATTGTTGATTGTTTTCACGTGCTTAGATTCTTCATCGCGTCACTTTAATGAACCAAAGGATCATAGTTGATTGTTGATTACTATCAAGTGTTTCTCGCTCAATCAGTTTGATGATTTTCTCCTGTACACTCACAAAAGTACTATCGTTTGTAAGTAAGTGTTCCAAATTATGATTTCTTTTATCTTTCAATATTACCATATTAGTACTTTTAATTAAACTGTTAGATTACATTACAATCCTCATCTAGGACTTTGTACTAATTACTGTAAATCATAGTAGAATTTGAAGTTAGATAAGTTAATTCATTGAGTTCAATAAACACAGTTGACTTTTTTAGAAAGTCTAATTAGTTTGTTCTTAATAAAAATGGTCAGAATTTTACATGAGGCTGTAGATGATCATGTAAATAATAAACTTAAGAAAGTTTTATAAGTTATGTATGATCATATACAAGTTTTGATTCACATAAATAAGCTCTACATTTGGTTGAAATCATTAAACAAAAAAGCAATTGACTTTTTGAGTTAAACTATTGGCTTTCATCGAATTTTACTGAGATTTTTATGAAATTGAACTGAAAAATGTATTTCATTGATAAGAAGTTATCAGAGCATCAACTGTTTGTATCTTTGAAATCCATTGAGTAGTCATATGTTGTCTTTTAGACTACAAACTGTAGAATGTACAATTCGGACAATAGTTTGACATGGTAAAATTGAAGTAACACAGAACGTTGCTTATAATTAGAACCACGTCCGTATTGACCATTTACACGTACAGAACATGACACCAAGCTTTGTTGCTAAAAACTCACCTTCTTTGTTTCGGTACATGGAACTGGTTTCATGCAACAAAGTTGACTTGTTGAGAAAGTCAACTGATGAAAAAGATGTGATTTTGACATGAGTTTGGATGTCAAAATGAATTCATTAACAGATGGATTTATTAAACTTTGAAGCCCTGTTTCAATATTTATTGGGCAAAGGTCAAATAATTGTTTATAAGCTAAAACTGATACTTTAATACTTTAAAACTAATAGTTTCATGCGGTTAGACCCTGCATCCCGTCACATTACAGCACCATTGTTTATTGTTGAATATTTTCAAGTGATTTTGGCTCTATACGATTTGGTCATTGATGATTTTCTCCGGTATACTCCCAAAAGTACGATTGTTTGCAAAGAAGTGTTTCAAAGTATGATTGTCATTTTACCTTACAGTATTAGCACTTTTTTGTTGTATACACTGCTAGATCAAAGCTATTACCCCAACTTGGATGCTTTACTAGTACTCATTACTTTAAATCAATACAGAATTTGAACTTTATTTTAATTCATGGAGCTGAAAAAACACAGTTGACTTGTTTAGAAAGTCAAACTGTGTTTTCGATGAAAATAGTGGGACTATGATAAAAGGTTGGAGATGATCATGCTAAAATAAACTTAAGAAAGTGTTATTAGTGATGTAATATCATATATAAGAATTTGATTCACATAAGTAAGCTCTACATGTGGATGGATTCATCAAGCATAAACTATTTGACTTTTGAGTCAAACTACTGGCTTTTATCAAATTTCACTGAGGTTTTCATAGAATTGTATGGACGCACATATTTTAGTGATAAGAAATTATGAGAGCATGTACTTTTTGTAGTTTTGAAAGGCATTGAGTAAGTCATATTGTGTCTTTGTCATGGTTGAGCTACAAACCGTAAATGTTAAGTTTCAGTTTATACTTTTTAATTGGTTTATACTAGAATTCAGTTTATGCAACATTGGTGGTGGTTGATCAAACATGACCTCCAATTTGGTGTCAGTTATTACTTAGATTATACTTGGGTTGAAAACGGGTCAAGAAGAATGACCCAGGAGAAGAATGAAGTTGATATCTTATTCGAAAGTCGTAGTTTTTCACTTTGGCATCAACGCCAAGTTTATTTATTTGCATTTTGGCCACAACGCTAAGTTTACTTTGGGTAGATGGAGAAGAAAAGGTAGAAAGATGGTTGATTTGTTGTTTTTTATGATACAATATACGTTATGCTCCTATATATCCATTGGTTTGTCATTGCACCAATACTAATTATTTTTAGACTAAAATACACCGTTGGTCTCTAAACTTGTACACAAGCATCGCGATGGGACAAACCTGGCATTTATCATCGTGGGGAGTCCAAAACTTGGGTTTTTAATGCCAAACTAGTCCTTTGACCACTAAGCAAAAGTTCAATATAGATCTCAAATTTACCATAGATCCAATGAACCAATCATAGTCATTCATTTTTCAGACCAAAACAAAAAAATTAAACTTTCACCATTTTTTTTTAAAATTAAATATCTCATAAACCGTTAATCGTTACGCGAAAAAATAATATCATCGCGACGAGAATTAAATTATCTTTCTATAAATATGCACTTCTATATATTTTTAACGAATTTTTTTTTTCAAAATTTCGGCTCAGAAAAATTATATATGATTTGTGAAAATCACATGTGATTCTATTTTTACAAATCATATATGATTTTTGCAAATCATATGTGATTTGTAAAAATCATATATGATTTGAGAAAAATCATATATGATTTGTAAAAATCGAATCACATGTGATTTTTGAAAATCATATATAATTTTACAAATCATATGTGATTTTTCTGGGTGGAATTTTAAAAAAAAAAGTTTGTAAAGATAATTTAATTCTTGTCGCGATGGTGTATTTTTTTTAGTTTGAAGATTTACCGTTCGCAAGATATGTTATTTTAAAAATATGGTAGAAAATGAGTTTTATATTAATTTTGATAAAAAATGAATGACTAAGATTAATTTATTGGATCTATGGTATATATGAGATTTATGTAAATCTCAACTCCATTAATGCCAAAGTCAATGTCTGATTTTTGTAAAAAATGTACGAAAACGTAAAAAACGTACGAAAACGTAAAAAAACGGAGTAAAACGTAAAAAATTGGACGAAAACATAAAAAAAGAACAAAAACGTAAAAAACAGAGTAAAACGTAAAAAAAACAAACGAAAACGTAAAAAAACAGACAAAAACGTAAAAAAACAGACAAAAACGTAAAAAAAAATGGAAGAAAACGTAATAAAAACACAAGAAACCGTAAAAAAAAAGGACGGCAACGTATAAAAAAGTAAGATAACGAAATTTTAAGTTGGTCGTTAGTATAAAGGACTAACGATGCTCAACTGAATACACACAATAGCACGAATTCAAAAAATTGATGTCAAGTTGAAAAACGAAAATACGTAATATACAATGATAAAAAGTGACAATTACAATGACTTTTTATGCAAATAAGTTTAGCTTAATTAACGTACATATTCTTTTGAAACATTCAACATTTATATTAACAAACTGAAAAGCACATGCATGCATAGCAAGTCGCCATATATGTGAATTTTGTTGCCCTATGACTCTACGAGCTAAGCATAAAGGATCGAGAACTGTATGATTTATATATACGTGAAACGTATGATTGTGAAATCTGGCTCACGTCGGTAACAAGGTAGAAGATAGGACATTTGACGTATTTTTAAGTGTGAAATTGTGGCCTAGTTTATCAAGGTTTTTAATTAGTTGAAACCGTACGTAAAAGTCACCTAAGTGTAGCCCATTACGTACTTTCGACTTTAAGATTTGTTATAGAATGCAACTGAAAAAACTCAATAATGTCGTGAAAATATTATTGACGTGCAAAACAATGATTTCATATTATCTTAATTACGTTATAGATTTTAACAATGGTTTCATTATCGACTTTTTTTTTTGAACGGCAATTGAGATTAATAAAACAGGACAAACACGCAAAAAACCGATGACAACTAGAATCAGACAGGAGATGCCACCATGGCGTCAAAAAAATGACCTCCCGTGAACGAAACCGAACACCTGTTGCATCATACCGCAAATGCAAAGCGATCTAACCGACATCCTTTGTTTGTCTCGTTAAGGCATTGTGTAGAAAAATAGCTTCTTTAACGTTGCCAGAATAGCTCCAAATCTGAAGATCGCTAGGAAAATAATCTTTCCACGTACGTAATTGCGCGAGAGAGAACAACCCATGAACCTTCCCTTTTGGGTCTCTATAGCTCCAGCGTTTTACAGAGTCTAGCTCGCCGCTAATTAGAGGACCAACATAATCGAGCCACCTAGAATCAGACTCGTTAGCAAGGTTTAGATCATTACCCGAGGGTGTAGATGGAGACACAATGTTGGGATCCTTTGCAGGAGCATTAACTAACTCAAAATGTTCTCCAAGAGTCTCGCCTTCCACCTTATTAGACATATTGTTATTAACCTCCTCACATTTCTCATGAACACTTTTATACAATCTTGAATATCTATACCGGCATCGTCTTCCAATTTCTTTTCCATGCATTTCTTAACACACCTATCATTATACAAGACCGAATCGCCACGGAGCTCACCTTCTTCAAGGGAGTCAACAAGATCTAACCGACTAGTAGCTGATAAATGACTAGACGAACCAGGATCTTTGTTGTCATCATTCGATGATTCTTTCGAATTAGAACCCGACTTCTCATCATTCGAATTACCCAAGTTTGAATGTGATGTTTCACGATATAAATTGTGAACAAATTGTTCACTAGGAATCCCATCATCATCATTCGTGTTTACTTCATCAGTATCTTCTTCACATTGGCTCGACATTTCAGAATCCGAAGAATCACTCGACTGTCCCAAGATTCTAGGTTCCCACATTGCGAATTCTTTCATCCACACATCATATTTCTTCTTGTCGATCTCCACTTGCAGTTCCTCGACTACATATTTTTGGGAATTAGCTAAAATACACACTTTACAAATGGAGTAAGCTCTCTCCCATTCATCCAAAAAGAATACACATTTACCCCAGTCACCAATTATCTCTTGAATCGATTCTCTTTGCCACGCACCAAGTGGTAAACCATAAACTTCGACCCATACCATTCGTTCATCAGGGACAAAGCATGCACTCGGTGTCTTAAAGGCGCTAAATCTGCATCTCAACAATTCGTTAGCCATAAAAAGGTCCTTGGTTTCCATCGAGGAGAAAGTGATGATAAGCCATCGGCCACCAATATAAGATATTTTAAAATCAGAAAAACCTTCGTCTATCAACCATTGGCCGGATTGTGGGATGTTGCAAGGTTCAGTAATCTTCACTAATATCGACAAATTGGCCTTAGGTTTTTCCTCAAAGACATTTGAACTACTAAAAGAAGGGAGCTTAACAAGCCTACGTTCTTGAAGAGAAGAAGAAGCCTTACCAGAACTGATGTCCACATTGATGCATGCTTTTGGTCCAGAAAGGACTTCAACGTAAGACATGGCAGGTTTGCTAACCCCATGCTCTCCCTTATCCGAATCCCTATTCCCATACTTTTCTTGTTTCTTAGTATTAGATTTATCATTGCGTTTTTCATGGATTCTACTATATTTAACCAAATCAGCAAACACAAGATAGTTTCCGATCCACATAGATTTTAAATCCGACAATAACCTAGCCGCGTTGTCAACCTTGATGAATCGAACAAAACCAAACCTTCTTCCCGCCTTAGACAATCTGTTGGGGATGAATACGTCAGCGACCGTTCCCCATTTTGAACATCGATTCCACATGTCCTTCGTCGTCACTTGATGAGGGAAATTAGTTAAATAGACTGACATTGACATTCGCTCCAATAGGTTAATTTTCGTTTTAGGGTTAATTATCGACTTGATTAGTTACTACTTAGTAGGGTGATCATGCAACGGTATACATATACACAAAGGATATGATGAAGAAGTACAATGACACTCACTCGATCTGTACAGCTCGTGAACATTATTTACAAGCCAAGAATCAAATATTCTCAGTCGATACGTGTATATATATGTTACATGTGGTGATTAGGTTATTATTTCATTATTTATAATTTAAATTTTGGGTAAAAGGAACTTCACCTTGATAAAATATATTAACAAAAAAAACCGTTTAAAGTACAATGAAATATAGCTGAAACACCACATTTTAACCTCAAACAACCGCTTGAACAACCACTAAATCATTTATAACATGCCATAAATAAACAACTAGTTACCACCAACTAGAATAACCACTAAAAACATAAAAAGACATGCAAAACAAATAAACTAATCAACATAAAAGATTACTTCCACGAACGGCCTTGAAGCTTGAAATCAAACTGATTGTTAAATTCCTCAAATTGCCCAGGTAAGTCATAGACCTGGGCCACATAATTATAAAAAAAAAATAGCCTTTAAACTCGTTATGTCCTCCTGCTGATGAAAAGTAATTGCCCATCAGATCATTTGGCTCAAACACCTTATCATTAGTATCAAATAATTTAAATTTTGTGTTGGGTCACTTAATTTTCTCGATCAATTTTTTGTCTTCGAGAATCAGAAAGATATATACTTTAATTTCAAGTTTGAATTTGTTCATTTAATAGAAAAGTTCTTGTACTTCGTTTTTAATTATTCTTTATATTTGTTTGAGGTTAGTGTGAGTGAGAACATGTAATGATTAATCATATCTTCATTTTCAAACTACCTGAAAAGTTTGTCTCTTTAATTAAGGAAACTAGGCAATTTTTATGGCCGTGCTAGAAGGTTTATGTGTTATTGCTAAACCGCGCGGCCAAGAGGGTTTATGTGTTATTTCTAAACGTAACCGTATATTTTGTTATAGAAATAAAGAGGGAAAGTTTTATGAATTAACACATGAAAAGCCATAGTAGTATTCAATTTTACTGGTAAAACATGTTAAAAAGTAAACTATAAATAGTCTTAATTGACCAAGCAATCACAAATCATACTATACATCAATAGTCTTAATTGTCGGTCATTTTTTTTCAACATATCTAATATACTCATTTCTATGACATGACATTTTTTTTCAACATATCTAACCGTACTATGACATTTGAAATAAAGTATATGTACATTGGGTATAACATGACATAATGTAAAGTGTCATATATGTGCTAATTATAAATTTTTCATAACAAAATAAAATATGATAGGGTAGTCATAGAATAATATGATAATTAACAACGCCGATATGCCGCTGTAAAATTAGTCACTTTTGTTGTTGAAAGTAAATCTACAAACAACCAAAAAAATACACGTGTAAATAAACTAAGTAATTTTGTAAGGCCATGCTAAGCAAAACCTCACGTCACCACGACAGCACGACTCGTAGCCGAGATCGATCACCACATCACCATGCAACTTGCTAATCCACGACCTTCTTTAGGCTTATAATGAAAAACTGATTTGCATATTTGGGGCTGAATAACGAGACAAAAATAACACCAGAATAAGGATGAACGATTCAGGCTAAAATACTACTCAAAACGAGCACAAGGCTGCTACAACACTTGGCTTCTTGGTCTTGGAATGGCCGAAACAATTTGAATATGTGTATGTCTTCTTGTTTAACACAATAGAAAATGGTATATGGTTTTGTGAAAAAGGAAGAGGCGTGTTTTAGGATAGTAGGAAACCGTGTTTTGTTATTTTATTGTCGTGAGAGTGGGAATAACTTTTCAAAAAGAAAAGAGTGGAATAACTTTTCAAAAAGAAAATGAGTGGGGAAAATGATTGAAGAATAGTGGGAAAATTCGGCTCAAATCATCAACAACTTCTTTCAACTACATTTTTCATCCCACTATCGACAACTGTACTACCCCACCTCTCCCACCCAATCTAACTGTAATATATGTTTAATACATTAACTCGTAAGTCATCACAATTAATTATATGCAAAAAAACAAAAGTAAAACGATTTGCAAAAACAACTTAAAACAATAAAAATCATAATCTAAAATCAATAAAATATTAATTAATAAAATCAAATACATGTTACGAAATCATCTCATATAAATGGTCATCTAGGGAAAACGGTAGAACTAACTAATCTAGATTTAGCTCTGCAAGCTAACACGCTTACATCAATCAAATTATCTTTGACCATCCCATCTAAAAAAAACCAATCACCCGCTAACAGGTCAGTTAGCGGTCAGTGATAGAAATTTTTTGTAGAATCGTTATATGGCCGTAACATACCTTTATAAAATAAGATATGATATATAAATCTTTCCCTAACATACCTTTATAAAATAAGATATGATATATAAATCTTTTGGATGATCTCTGTGATTGTCTTTCAGAGGTCTAATCTAAATGCAAGCCACATGATATACGTACATGTATTATTTTTCACATTTATATCTTGTCTCCTATATAAAATAAACCAAAACCAAATAAGCATGTAGCAAAACTATTTTTTAGTTAATCAATGAAGAACTTTTTTACATTACTCAAAAGTTGGCTGACCTGCAATAGTAAACAACATACTCTTTCATCTATGCATCAACTTTTTACTCATTATAATCACTCTTGTCACTTAAATAGTAAACACCATACTCTTTCAACTATGCATAAAAAAAGTCATGACAAATGACAATCAAGTTACCGAATAGTACGAAACCATGTTCATGATTATCTTTTTTTTATATATATAATGTTTTACTTACAGAAGTTGAATACATCAAACAAAACAAAAATTTAATATAAAGATATAAACATTGACAGGTTATAAATTTTAATATCACTAAATACAAATAAAATAAAGAGTGAATTACATAATTGGTCCTTGTGGTTTGTTGAAAATTGCAGAAAATGTCCCTGTGTTTTTTTTTTCAGTGCGTTTCGTCCCTGTGGTTTACAAATCTTACGGATTTTGTCCCTCGTCCAAAAATGTCCGTTAAGTGTCTTGCGATGTTAGTCCTTCGTTAGTGCAGTCCATTAAGTGTTTTGCACTGTTAGTCCTTCGTTAATAAATTTTGCACCGTTAGTCCTTATTTTTTAAAATATAGTTTTCCCCAATTAGTCCCTTCGTTAATAACCGTTTTTGTCCGTTTTTATCCGTTTTCGTTCGTTTTTTATCCGTTTCCCCCCGTTTTTTTACGTTTTTCGTCCGTTTTCTTTCGTTTTATATAGTTTTGTCCATTTTTCTTACGTTTTTATCGGTTTTCATCCGTTTTTCTTAATTTTTTGTCCGTTTTTCTTATGTTTTGTCTGTTTTCTTTCGTTTTGTCCGTTGTTCTTACGTTGTGTCCGTTTTTCGTACATTTTTATCGGTTTTTCTTACGTTTTTGTCCGTTTAAAAAAAATTTTGAATAAAAAAAATATTTTTCAAAATATATATATACTTTTTAAAAATATGTCCGTTTTTTTTCAATATTTTTCGGAAATTTTTTAATATTTTTTAAAAAAAATATTTGAAAAAAAATGTTTTTCGGAAATTTTTTTCAAATATTTTTTTGAACGGACAAAAAAAATTTCCGAAAAAAAACGGTAAAAAAAATTTCCGAAAAATATTTTTTTTCAAATATTTTTTTTTTTTTAAATCTTAAAAAATTTCCGAAAAATATTGAAAAAAAACGGACATATTTAAAAAAAATATGTATATTTTGAAAAATATTTTTTTTAATCAAATTTTTTTTTTGAAATTTTTTATTCAATTTTTTTTTTAAACGGATAAAAACGTAAGAAAAACCGATAAAAACGTACGAAAAACGGATGAAAACCGATAAAAACGTAAGAAAAATGGACAAAAACTAAAAAAAACGAAAGAAAACGGGCGAAAAACGTAAAAAAACGGGGGGAAACGGATAAAAAACGAACGAAAACGGATAAAAACGGACAAAAACGGGTGAAAACTATTATTAACGGAAGGACTAATTGGGGAAAACTATATTTTAAAAAATAAGGACTAACGGTGCAAAATTTATTAACGAAGGACTAACAGTGCAAAACACTTAACGGACTGCACTAACGAAGGACTAACAGCGCAAGACACTTAACGGACATTTTTGGACGAGGGACAAAATCCGTAAGATTTGTAAACCACAAGAACGAAACGCATTGAAAAAAAAACACAGGGACATTTTCTGCAATTTTCAACAAACCACAAGGACCAATTATGTAATTCACTCTAAAATAAATGATCAATCTTATTTAATCTCCAAGAATGCATTTGATACCAATAAAATAACCTTTTGGCTTAAAGAAAAAAAAACATATACTACATATGCTAATTAAACTACAATACAACTTATCAAAATTTACAACTTTAATTACGTGGTCCCAAGAGTAAAATACAAAGAACGAAGATAAGAATTCAAATTATATAACTTAATATTAATGTAAAGTGTTTAAAAAGCTCATAGAAAATGCTAGTGCTAACAGCTACTCATGACTCCAACATTTTCATCTTTCACTCTAGATTTAGCCACCACCACCAACTATGTTAGTATTTAATTTACTCACGCATCGCCTCTTTGAATAAAATACGTGTACACATAGCAAGTATTTTGGCACCTTCAGCCTCCAGTCCTGAAACGTCATCAAACATGTACACATGTAGAAACAAAATCAAAAGTAAAAAGAATATATACCTTTTCTGTTGTTGGATGAACCCCAGCATAATCCTATCTACATAGACGATACATTAAAATAATGAAACCATAAAATCCATAAATATCATAGAAACTAAAAGATGAATGTCCACGTGTCACACATATATGTGTTTTAGTTGATGAGGTGTCTTTTATTGGAGCGTCTACAGCAATTTGACAGCCTTTTCTTATATAATAGGTAGATATACAAAGTGAAGTGTGGTATAAGCTTTGAGTTGAAATTATATTAGGTGACACAGACCTGTTTGCAAGTTCTAATGTAGAATTTATACAAAAGGATATATCATAGTGCGATTTCGGGACCTTTAGGTGAAAATTTTAACATTTAATTTAATACCAAAAAAAGTTGATCAGCAGACTTTTTACATAAATCTAATCAATTTTGGACTAATCATGTTATTCAAATTTGACATACCTTGTGTTTTTCATACACATGGTTCAAATTTCTTCCTAATAAAGTTCGACTTTGGTTCACATTCCATACTCGTTCTTCTCCATTGGCTTTTGTCGACATGGGTCAAATTACGCATGATCTTGTGTTGATAAGGCTAAACCATAAATAAGGACAATATACGGTACTCCCATGTCAAACTCGTGGATGGATTAATAAGTACTACTAAAAGACGATATACAAACTATAACCAAATATTGACATTTACAAATTACAAGTTATATAAGAGCACAAAAGACATATTTATAGAAACATGTTGCTTTTTAATTCTATTTTTGGTGTATGTTTTAATTGTTGTCATTATATGTCAAACTGACAAGTAACTTTAATTTAAGATTCAATTTGACCCTCAATTGTTTAGGATAAATAAAAAAGATTGGTATCAAATTCAAGAGCTATTTCATTGAAATCGCTCACTAGTTAATCTATACATTTTGGAGTTGCAAAGTATAAAGTTATAGTACTATGAATACTTTTTGCCGACTATCTTTCATGTTAACTTTTTGTAGGACAAATTGTGACTCGTAGGGTGTGTTTGGGGAGGGGTTTATAGGGCTTGAGCTTCTAAAATAAGTCGGCTTATAAAATAAGTCTCGTTTGTCATGCGAGCTTATGAAATCATAAGCCCCTAAAATGGGCTTAAAAGTTTACGTCCATAAAAGGGGCTAAAAACTTTATCCCGGGGATTATGAACCATAAATTACATATTTACCCATAAAAATATCTAACAAATACAATAAAACTCATTTAATTATAACATTTTTAATGAATTTGCATTAATAAGCCCCAGCCTCAGCCCATTTGTCAAACAAGTCTACAAAAATACAAATTTCGACTTCGGCTTATAATAAACGCCCTAGCTCCAGCCCCAGCCCCAACTCCAGTTACAGCCCCAGCCCATTGCGCCAAACATACCCATACTCCCATGCATGCATGCTACGTAGTTAAATTGTGAGGGTTGCAAAATCTACATGTTTATTCTTCAAAGGGACTTAAAGAGTTAAAGACTCAACCGTTGAATAGAGTTGTATTAAATGCTTATAACAACTCAAAGACTTAATCACTTGAACATAATTGCACAATGATGATAATAGAAACTACTTATCAAAGTGAAAGTTGAACTTATCTTACAACTTCTTTTGAAAAGTTCAACACATTAACAAACTGAAAAGGATACATGTGTAACAACTCATTATGCGCCTTGTGTCATAAGTGTACGTAAAACAGAACATATATACACTAAATGTTTGGACGTATATAGAAAACTAGCTTATAGACCCGTGGAATCACGGGATTTTTTAAAGTTATTTTTTATGAAAGAGTTACGTGTGTGATAAAATAAGAAACAACAATGAACGTAAACATATTGCATTATTTTTTAAAGGGAATAATTAGCAATAAGTCAGTGATTCGATAAACAATTGAGTTTGCAAATATTAAAATAATAAACGCTCATGCATCGTCTTCTCTGGTAGATAGTCTTGAAGAACAAATGTATGTAGTCAACGTCAAACACTTGAGTAGTCCATGTTTATTTCGTGAACACCAATAAAAAGTCAAACTGAAAAAAAAATATTGATAAAAGCATATGTAAAGTTAAAAATGATATAAAGCATGTCATTTATATAGTTGTGCATACTTGTTAAACATTGATAATACACATGAAGTACTTATTTGTAGACAACTTTTGAACATTGATAATACACATTAGTTAAGGTACTTATTTGTAGACAATGTGTGTGGTATTTTTTGAAATATTGCCAGCTTCATAACAAATGACAACCTTAACATTTTTTGCTTTTGTAATACTTTTCGAGATATTTCGACTTGACCCGTGCTAATAAATGTGTGAGGAAAATATTCTTAAAGTTTTCCTAAACACTTGATACATTAGTTATGTTGCATAAGTAATATTTTTATTATAATATTAATCTAAATCTTTGAATAACAAAGATTTAGTGAACAACATGACTTCTTAATATGAATATAAAAGTATCAAATGAAAACTAAAATCGTGCATGTGATATGTTACACAATGCATTTCAGAGCCGAGAGTATTTTTGAAAGCTATGTGATATGGTCCAATTTTGATGTTCATGCTCTACTCCCTAATAACCTGAACAACATGTTAATTTTGTAAGTGTTTGGGTAATTCAAATCTTTCCCCATAAGCAACAAAGCTACATTTGAAAATAAAAAACCGATTTTCATGAAAAGAATATCGCAAAAAAATAGAAGTACCTAGCTGGTGTAAGGTATCATCAAGCATTTAACCAAAGGTGAACAATACCCTTTGTCAAATTGATAACTAATTTGCTTACAACTAACCAATCTTTTTTTTCATATCTGCAAAATGGATCAATTTTGTATGCATGAGTTCTCTCAAAAATATTTAAAAAAAAATCTGTTATATTTCAATATTCTCACTTAAAAGTGAAAATTGTGCATTTGCACCCACGTTTCCTATACTACCAACATAAATATAACCATCAAAGTTTACGATTCTCGCTTGTCTCGGCCCAATTTTAAAAACCATAATTACAGAAAAATATATGTAAACAGTTTAATAATCATATATATCAAAATGGTAATTGTAATTTAAACCAAATGAATACAATTAGACATATGAATCAAAGGTAAATGCCTATTGTATCGTTTTTATACTCGTACTTTTCAAGGTTTTTTTAATTGTAGTACCGTGGAGAAAAAGTTTGAAATATTGGAGAGGAAGATTTGATTATGCCATTGAATGAGTCGGTTACAATCAATAGTGGAGTTAGATACATGAGAAAAGAATAAGGTAAATGCTACTGTATTTTTTAAGTGAGTATGTGAGAAAAAGAGTTGATTAGGTAACCGACAATAATTAATGTTATATTAATGTTATATACGTGATAAAAAGTTTGCAATGTATTTGATTTAGTTTTGACAATATTTAAGAGTCGGTTACAAAATGGAGTGTTGCTTGTTTATGCCATTGAATAAGTTAACAAAATTAAGTGTATTGGAGAACGAATTAAACACATAAAATGAGCATAAAGGGAGTGTGCAATGGTATATTGTACGCATTAAATGACTGACCAATCACAATCAAGACACATCAGCGTATTATTGCATTAGGTGCTTCATCGAGTTGTAACATGTAGCTGTTTATTATATAGTATAGATTTCACTAAGGGTGTGTTTGGTATGGGGTGTCGGAATCAAGTTATGCCTATCATAGTTATTGTTATTGTTTGGTTGATAAATGTTTGATGATTATTAGATAATGAAACTCATAGAATCATAGTAGGGAGAGAAGCATGATTTCATTAAAGTGCGGGCAATATATTTCGTCCTTGTTTGTGGTCCCTCTTTTTCTACCTCACGTTCTTTCAAATTTTTAAGTTAAACCTTAGAGCATCCGGTGTCCACCTTGTTGTGGCTCGCCGTGCCAAGCTGGCACTTCGTTGTGGCTCGCTGTGACACCGGCTGAGCTTGTTGTCCCTCTTCATAACAGCCCTCGTCGTCTACACGGCGAGTTTTTTTTTTTTTTTTTTTTTTTTTTTTTTTTTTTTTTTTTAACATACATATTTAAAAGTGTAAAAACAAAACATATAAAAACATAAAATTTAACACACAAATTACATTAAACATTTAAGTTAAAACACGAATTGCATTAAAAATTAAAGTGATAACACTAAATACATAGTAAGCTTAATACAAACTACCACGAAATTGATGAAAATAAAACTACAAA
Organism: Chrysanthemum seticuspe; assembly: GCA_019973895.1. Classification (NCBI taxonomy): domain Eukaryota; kingdom Viridiplantae; phylum Streptophyta; class Magnoliopsida; order Asterales; family Asteraceae; genus Chrysanthemum; species Chrysanthemum seticuspe. The sequence goes on along the minus strand of BPTQ01000006.1, from coordinate 8,225,073 downwards.
TTAAGAAAAGGAATCATCTGAGTTATAACCCTCCTCTCTGGAAGAAGATCTAAACTCGCCATCATAATATTTTCCTTCCATAATGTCAAACCAGCTGTGCCTAAGATATTCTGCATCCCTGGCTTCCTGTTTCAAACGAGCAGCTTCCTCACGTGCCCCGTTTTCTCGTATCTCTCTAAGATTTGCCTCGTCCTGCTCAAGTTCACGAAGATAATCCTCAGCAAACCCAAACGGATTGTTTTGGAGGTCCATCCGTGGAGTGTTAACATGTGGATTGTTAACCGGTGGAGTGTTTTACAAATACATTTTCCGGTTGGAATACCGGAAAGACGTCTTCTGGTGGAGTGAGATAAACTTCATCTTCTGGTGGAAAGGTAGTTTCTGGCACTTGTTGTGGACTGAGGAATTGTTGAGAAAAGTCTTTGCAAGACATTGTTGAAAATCTGTGTCAGTTGTGCGTATGAGTTGTGTGTGATAAACAACTCTGGTGGAGTTGTATATATAGGCAGATTTGATTTTGAATTTGAATTTGAATTTCAATCATCCCACTCCAATTTTAAATTAAATGATCCTGCTCGTATTTGAATTTTGAATTTGGTTATCCCGCTCGAACTGTGCCGTTTAAGAACGAAGGGGGTGTTTTGATTTTTTTTAATTCAAAAGTGTAAAACTAATACGTTTCGTATGTTTAAATTTGAAAGTGCGTATGTTTTTTTACCGTATCTTTATTTATGTTTCATATTTTTTTATTGTGTTGTATTGTATTTTTTTTTTTAATTAAATGAATTTAGTTTATTTGGAAATTTAAATAAAAAAAATAAAGTTGTAAATGGTGGGCCTCAAATGAGTAAGTTGAGGTTAGTTATGAGTGAGGGAGGTTAGTTGTGGGAGTTTGTTATAGTGATGTGGCACCCCGTGAGCCCCGAATAAGTAAGTTACCCTTGTCATGGCATCTAGTGCACTTAAATTCAATGATTTTTTATATATGTTTTTCTGTTGTAGTGGACCCCTTTTATAAGTGATAGCCATATTCTAAAACAAACACCAAACAAAAAAAAAATGACATTCATATACACAATATGATATCACCCACCAATCTAAACCATATCTATATTGATTCCAAATAGCAAACCAAACGCACCCTAATACCTTAATTAGGCTAAAATTGTTATAAACACCAATATATTTTGTTGTAATCATATCAATGAATTGTGTTAAAAATCATATAACCAATACCACTAATCAAATTCAAATATAGTACGTGCTAATCCACTTGATACTTTTCACCCGATCACCTCTTCTCGATTAGTTAGTAAAGCGGTTATTCAACTAAGACCTATACACAAAGAATGAATACATAAAATGACAAACACTTTGTACAACTCGCGGACTTCACATGAAAGTCGAGTATAAATGTACCGAAGTTGATTTCATATATTTTTAGTGGATCTAAGTACATAGCTTATTAAATTTACTGCGAACTCATGTTGCCGATTCCTAAATATAGATGTTGTTGGTGATTTTAGTGTCATCATTTATATTTTATAAAATTGTGATTTATTTGAAGATCAAGGGCTTAATCAAGTTCAGCTTACAGTCGATTTAGAAGGTGCGGAGTGCACACTCGTTCTAGTTAGCTTGATGTCGCCACGAACAAAGAGCGGGGGTCAAGGGGGTCGCGCCCTCTTGCGGGGTCAAGGGGGAGGGCCCCTTTCTGGGGTCCCACCAGAAGTGGCCTCTTTTCCTCAAACGTTGCAACCCTTCCCGCCAACAGTTTTTAACCGATTTTAACTAATTCTCGGTTATGGTTTTTCATTATTTATTTATCTCTTACAGAACATAACAGACATAACAACTTTCAATGTTGATTTCTCGTGTCTTAGAAACAAAGTGTTGTTCTCTGTCTTATGCAAATGAGGATTTTGTGATACCCAAGGCATATAGGGTCGAAATTCTTCAATCTAAAAATGATCTTTACACAATTCAGATAACATATCAAGATTATTACCATCCACAGACTCAAATTCTAACAGATGTTTCGTGGAATATCACAACTAGAAAATGATTGGTCAAAATTTCAAAAGCCATGTAGGATACTCTATTTCAACTTGGTCTTCATTGCATACCCTATATAACTTATAACCCAACTCATATTTCTCATATCATATTAGAAACTAACAAACGGGAAATTGTATAAAAAAGTAGCCGGTCATTCACCCCGACAACAATGACTGTCGATCACTAGTAACATCACCCGAAAATAAGTCTCATGTAGGTAACCATTGTGACAACAATCAAAAGGTGGACAACTATGGTGAAAAAAAATTAAAGACAGAGATAAATTAAAGATTAAAATATCGAAAGGATTAACGTTGGAGCAACTTCTTGCTAAGTTAATGAGTGTTAGTGATCAAGTTGAATCTCATCAACAGGCATGGAGGCCTGCTTTACAAAGTATTCCGGAGTAAGCACCTAGCTACATATATGTGATCCGTATTGGGTTGTTATTAAACCAGGGGCGGAGATAGGGGAGGGGCACAAGGGGCATGTGCCCCTCATGTGAAAAAATTTGTAATGTAAAATTTTGAAAATATTGGGCTTTTTTGTTTGTAATTTGCCTCCCTTAAAAACCAATTTGTAATGTAGTTTCTAAAAATTATCAAAATGTGCCCTTTCGAACATAAATTTCTTGCTCCGCCCCTCATTACAACCCAATAACGTGAATTTTTTATTTTTTAGCCTGTGTACATAGATATTTTTTTTTCAGGCATATATTTGTCGAAATTCTTTAATTTATTTTTATTTAAGTGCATATTACTTGTTATTATTGGAGTACTTGTGTTTCATGATTTGATTTCAAGACTGAACATGTGATCCGTATTGGGTTGTTAAATCCAATAACGTGATTTTTTTTTTCTTTTTTAGCCTATGTAACTTTTGAATAGACTTGTACATATAATTTTTTTTTCTGGTCGATACATGTTGAAATTCTTTATTTTTTTTTTTTGTATTTAACTGCATATTACTTGTTATTATTGGAGTACTTGTGTTTTCATGGTTTGATTTCAGTACTGAACGTGTAATAGTTTAATCACTTATATCTACAAAGCGTTATCTACTCAGTATAAGATCTATACAACAACGAAGGACGGACCGAAAGAGGTTATGGGGATGTTACGAATCTTCACTGATTTTAGTTAAATACAGCTCATGACTTTTAGCTTTTAATAAATCACTACCAACAATACTGCATTGCGTGCAAAAATATTATTAGAACGTTCTTAATATTTAAATTTTCAACGATCTCAAAGTTATATGGTTTAGGGGTGCTTGGTAGGATTGTTTTGAGGGTGGTTAATGGTAAAGGTAATGAAAAATAATGTTTGGTGTTATATAATGGAATGACTCATTACCCAATAGTGGGTAATGGACCATTACCCAATAAATTGAGGGGAATGATTTTTTTTCTCTTTCCCTTTTCTCACTATTATCAATATCTTTCATTTTCTTTTTTCCGAGTTTAAACCCAACACACCCCTAGATATAAACATGTAGATCAATAATGCGAATACTTATAAAGTTGTAACTTATAAATGCTTTTTGACGACTAGTGTTAACTTCTAGTAAGAAAAAAAAAATGGTGTACGAATCACTTGAACACTTGGCCCCATTTTCTAATATTTCGTACTGACCATGCTAGTCAAATTATGAGGCTTGCAAAATTTACCTTCTCATCCTTGAGAGTTGAGAGTGACTTAAAGCTAGACTTAGCCAATTAATTGTTTTGAAGATGTATCATACTAATTTCCTATTATTAAAAACACAAATATGAAAATTTGATATCGAGATTTATTTATTACTTTTTCTTCAAATTACCATTTCAAAATTTTTAGTTTTTTTAACTATGTACAAGTATTTAATTTTTTGTCGACAATTGAAAATCATAACGTATTACTGATTATAAAAAGTTAAAAACTCAAAGAATAAAGGGCCCGTTTCGTTCTTAGACGGATTTAGGATTAAGATTTGAATTTGGGTTAATATTTTTATTTAGGGTGCATTTGCTTTGTTATTTGAAATCGCAACAGGTATAGGTTTGAATAATGTGTGGTATTGTAGTGAGTATATCAATCCTATCGTTGTTGTTTGGTTTGATGATTTTGTGTAGGTTTCAAAACCCCACTAACTACCAAGGTGCAGTTTGATTTGAGGGTGTAGTATGGGTTTGGATTGAAGTGATTTTAAATACAGTAGGCGTTTGGCTGGGGTAATTTGGAGTATATTAGGGGCATTTGTATTTCAATTCCCTTCAAATATTCTGTTTGGTAACTCAAATGGAGACATTTGAAGTAATTTACAATTCCACGAATTGCCAAAATAGAGTGAATTAGAATGCCTCCAAAAAGTGAAGAATTTTAATTTACTTGAAAAAAAGATTATTAAATAGGTAGGCTATGATAAGTATTACAATAATATTTTTAGTGAGCCCCATTTACCACTCTACTCTCATCTCTCTTTACATTTATTTTAAATAATAATATTTGTATTACAAAATTATATAAAATAATTAATACTATTAAATATTTTTTTTCTCTTACATATTAAATCTAAAATCCAACTCTTAGAGCATCCACTATGATAAACCTTAGAGCATCTACTATGGTGGTTTAAGAATAGGTCCAAGAAATTATGAAGAGGTTTAAAATTTTGTGAACCATAGTGAGGAACTATTTCAAGTCTAGGTGGCATGAAAAGGTCTAGCATTTTAAAGAGGTTTATAAATTAATGCATTGCATGAGTTGACAATTTTATAAACCTACTAAAAGCTTTATCTATAGTGGCAATAGGTTTATAGTATGAAAAAGGTTTATAAATTAATGACATTTCATGAAGTGGCAATCTTATAAACCTTTTAATAGGTTCATCATAGTGGATGCCCTTATACAAAGGTTTATACAATAATACTTCAATAAATTTTAGACCTTTTGATTTTATAAACCTATATCCACTATAGTATAAACCTTTGCATGTTCATAAAATGTATTTTTTAACAAATGCATTAAATGTATTTAATTCATAAAAAGGTTCAAGAATTAGGACCTCTTCATGCCACATAGACATGAAATGAGTGTCCACTATGGTTGAAATAAACATAAACCTTTTCATCTTTCTTAAACCTTTTCATAAACCCACCATAGTGGATGCCCTTAAACCCACCTACAAACCAAACTAGCCCCAAATAAAGTTAAAAATAACATAAATACTAACGAGTCCTACAAGAACACTATCATAAACTACTTTTTAGAGTGATATTGATATATGCCTATAAATCTAAATATTTATATATTAATAGATTTATGAATTGTCATAATATTTAACTTCAAAACAAAGTTATTATGGAACACCCAATTTTTTTTCTTCTTTTTTATCAGAGACTGCCTATATGTCGTAGAGCCTTTTGATGCACCAAAGTTCATTTTCTGAAAACCATGCTCTCTTCGCTTTCAGTTACTCCACATTGTATATACATAAAATAATAACCCGCCAAACAAACATTTCCAAAACCCCCAAAATTCGAAGAACTTACAAAACACAAAATCAATTAATCAAACCCTAAACACTTTCAATTCACATTACTAATAATCAATCAATCATAATGGGTGATTTTGAAGCACTTTCAACGATACACCCAAACCCCAAACCACACCGAATAACACATCGAATTGTGATTCAGTACATGTTCCAGTAGCTGCTGATGTGAAGATTGTTGTTGACGGTAATGATAATGATGAGGAGTTTGTGATTGAGACGCTTACTGTTGATGATTCAGATGATGGTGACAGTGAAGTGGAGGTAAGGCCAAGATTGAAGCGGTTACGGCGCGGGTGTAGTGTCGAAGATAGGGAGTTTTCGGGTTCGGCTACGGTGGATTTGGGTTCGGTTGTTGTTGTTGATGATGATGATATCGAGGACTTTTCGTTGCCCGAGGATAATAATGCGAAATGTAAAAGTGATTCTTTATTAGAACTGCTTGGTTACTTATCTGATTAATGTGTTTTGAGAGTGTTTGGGTCTGCTTATTTGATTTCGTAAGTGAAGTAGCAAATTAGTAACAGTTTTTCGGAGCTACCCTTTAGTTGTGCCAGTGTTACTTTTGGTTGTGAGTTTTTTGATATTTGATTTGATGATTAGGGGATTGAGTTGTTTGTTATCTGTTTATTGCGGTTTCATATAGTGGATATGAATAATTATTGTACCTTTTTGTGCGTAAAATAATCAGAATCAGATAGTCAGTATGAATAAGCAACTTTGAATTAGTTTGTCTATAATTGATATCATGATCACACTCAGTTAACATCCGTCCAAACACTACAAATTTAACTAATTGTTTCCCATTTCAAAACGATACTAAGAGCAATCCTAAACGCTACTAATGCTTTTTTCAGTAGGTTCAATTTGATTTCCTAAAGATATCGGGATGAGTTTGGCAGCCAATTAGATTATTTTGAACTCTAGTAGCAACGAAAAACTGGACTTGTTTTCTGTATGTTGTGGGTGGATGGACTTACGAGTAACCCTTGTCCCTTGATAACTTCATTGTGTCTATTGTGTAATATATTTAGTTAATCTTATGATAATGTAGCAAGTCTGGTGTATTTAGTGAATTGGTGATGCTGGGCACTTGGGCTACAATTTACAAGTGATTATTTGTGTAGTCAATTTTGGTGGTATACCACTGGTATTTCGGATTTCGAATGTTCCAAAAAATTTCGCTCCAAATTTCGTTTCCGAAATATTCGGCGAAATTGACCGAAAAGTTGACTTGCAACTACTTATTAAATGCCACCATATATACAATACATTATTAAATGCAACTACTTGGTCTATCATTTTTCCAAATTTGTCATGGGTTCCACAATTACTTCATCATTCTCATATAATTTTGTCAAATTTGAAACCTGGTTCGACCCGGGTGGTTCAACCGTTGCACTCTTCCGGTCAAAAAAATAAGTCGATTTAAAACCGAGTTAACCCGACAGGTTAGGTCGAAAACAAGTCAAATTAAATCGGGTCAACCAGGTTTTCGATGTGTATTAATAGTTTCCTTTTGAAATATATGCCTTCGACATTTCCACTTTTCGTTTCAAATTTTCACTTTTTACTTTTTGGTTTTTCCTTTATATATATAGTATATAACAAGGTACTCGCGCGTTCTTGCGGCGGGTACCCTGTGACCATTAACCGCATAAATAAATCTCGATGAGACCCGATTCACCAGTTTGTACCGGTTTCAACGGGTCATATCTGGTTCGTTTTCGAATTGCTTTAATTGGTTAGCCGAACCGGTGGCGACACCTGTTCCCGGTTGAACACGTTGGTCCGGTTCGGTCCAGTTTTCAAAACTATATATAACATCAATTTGTTAGCTTGTATGTAGTTTTGTGTGTTTTATTAATTTGTATAATGTGTATAATAACATGTACTTTTCATTTTAGGGTGTTTTAAAAATATCATTAATTAGTGTGTTTAATTATTTTATATTTTTTGGATTATATTGTAGCTTCTTTAAATTGTACGTTATGAAATGTTTATGTACTTTATAGTAAGGGGTGTTTTAAGTGGTTGTTTTTAATTTGGTAGATGTGCTTTTAATTGGTTGTACAATGTGAATAAATTATTATACTTTTAAGTAATGTGGTGTTTTAATAAAAGTATTAATTACACTATGCATTTCTTTCTCATTTGACCAATTTTAACGATTAACTTTTCAACTTTTCATATTTGACCGTTTTTCTATTATATGTACTATATATATATATATATAAACAAGAGAGGGAAAAGTGTATAATAAATAAAAGGGGTTAGAAATGAACAAAAGAAAAGAGTTAAAGGACCTCTTATGTCGTACTCCTCCAAATTCATTAAAAGATGGATTTGAAAACCCCCAAAATGTGGTTTGTTTGTTTTGGGTAGAAAGCGGGTCAGAATGAAAACCCGATTTTGAAACACCTTCATTTTCATTAGGTTTCGAATCACACCCGAACACATCGAATCGGGTTTCATCAGAGAAGAGTGCTGTTGCTGATTCAGATGATAAAAATGAGGAGGAGGAGGAGGTAGTAAGGCCGCGATTCAAGCCGTTAAGGCGCGGGTGTAGTGCGGAGGTAGTAATGTATGCTATTCATTTTGGTGATTGATTTTTGTAAGTTTATTACTTTGGGGATGTTTTGATTTGATGATTAGGAGATGTTTGGGATTGTTTTTATCAGAGTTGTTTGTTATCTCAACTTAATTGATTGTTTGCCGTTTCAAAATGATATTAAGAGCAATCCTAAACACTACTAATGATTTTTTTTAGCGGGTTCAATTTGATTTCATAAAAAACAAAACAAAGTTTGAATTTTCTTTTTTTCTTATTGGGGCAGCCAATTACATTATTTTGAACTCTAATAATAACAATAAACTAGACGTTAATCTGTATGTTGTGGGTTGTAGACTGATAGGACTTACGAGTAACCGTTGATAACTTCATTGTGTAATACATTTAGTTAACTTTTATGATAATGTAGCATGTATGGTGTATTTAGTGAATTGGTGCTGTTGGGCACTTGGGCTACAATTTGTAATCATTACCAATGATGTTTCATATCTAATATTGAAATATATTTAGCTCAGACATAAACACTTACATTAGCAGCAACTTGTGATTCTTTGTAATCCAAGAAAGATCACAAAGATATCCACGTTGATTAGCTTTGCGTAAAAGGGATGGTATCTGTGCCAGTTCTATGATTCATAAGATTCCATAAAAAGTAATTTGCAGAAAGATGTATCTTAAACCAGTGTGCTAATTACAGTCATGTGCGCTTGTATGTCATTACTCATTCCCATATCCACTGGTTGTTATTATTGCTAAATGTAGATGATATTCTTCCAACACAACACTATTTAGTCAGTAACAGCTCCAAATTCCCGCTTACCGGACTAGGTGTTTTGACCAGAGAATCAGGAAAAAGAAAGAGTACCACCTGTTATCCTCAGCTCAATGGTTAGAGCGAGAGAACAATTCCAACATTAGAAGATATGCTTAAAGCATGTGTGACTTCTAGAAATGATTAGGCAAATCATACTTCATCGAACCAGTTGCTTTACAACAATAGTTATTACATGAACATATTAACGACACCATTGGAGGCACTCTAAGGTTGAGGTGTCAATCACTTATTCACAGAACAAAAATCAGGAAAGTCCAACTCACTAGCCCATAACTCATTCATGAAACAACAAAGAAATTGTACAAATCAAGAATCAGTTACAAGTAACAGCATATAGCTAGATAAGCTACGTCGATATACGACGCAAAATATTGGAAGTATGTTCCATAAGTCGCAAACCATTAGAATTTCAAGTTGGCAACAGATTTATGTTGAAAGTCCCGTCTAGGAAATGCGTGGTACGATTCAGAAAAACATTGAACGACCCAATGCGACTCAAATATCCTCACCTTTTCACAAGTAACATCGTAGAACCTAACATGGACTGAATTCAGGGACTGAATTCCTTTTTGGATGGGCGAATGTGACAACTCGTAATTTCAGGTCATTTTACTATTCATCATTTTTCGTAAACTAGGTTTACGAGTATCAAATACGCGTAACCGGGAGGGTTAAGCTGCGTATTCATGGAAAATCATCAAGGAAATTTCATATAGACTAGATTTAGTCTACATATCATTAGTAACGTCATCATCATATCAGTTCATGCATGGATTTGCATTTTTCATTAAACGTTTATTTTCCTATTAAATAAACGCTATCGCACGTTCATTTATTTTGAATAATTGATCCGACACTTCCAACAATTATATTGATATATTTTTATACTCATTTATGACTATAAAAATTATATTATTAGTTTACCCGATGTTTTGAATTTATTTTGTATATATATTGTTATATATATATTTACGACGGTTTACGTAATTTCGATACAATAATTATATAACCACCGGTACTTTTACGACTATTAAATTAACTATGAACTTTTATTTATTATCACTTTTACACACTTCGATAAACCCACGACTCATTTTAAATATTAAAATTGAGTATGTTGAAAATTTTTAACATTTTTATGAGCATTATATTTTTATGTTACCTTATTTTGATTTTCGTAACTTAAAGGTTTAACATTTGTAATTATCGGGATCAAACTATACCCTATATGTCCTAATACTATTAATATTATACAAGAAAATAATCATGCATATCTTTTATACATGAGAACTTTTGATGAAAAATGCAACACGTAACTTTGTAGGAAACTTGTTAAATCATATAACTTGACACGTACCTCTCATGCAACATGGCAACTTGCAAGGAAACCAAATTTGTCATATGAATACGTGTGGGATCTTAGTCATGTAGACATAAAAGTTAAATATTCAAAATCATTTCTCAACCCAACTCGAAATATATGTATGTACTCACGTTGTCATATATGTTATATCATTCTTGGGAGCTATTCAAGCAAAACGCCAACATGCAATCAAGCTTTATATTGCCTTCAATTATGATATCATTTTCATGATATCAGTTGGTATCGACACATCAAACACACAAATGACTTTCAAGCTTTCAAATACCTTATCATATAAATAAACCATCGTCACCACTATATGCCGCCAAGATACAAGATTCAAGGTGTTTAGTTCATAGTTGGGGGTGGTGTTCGTGGTTTTGAGTCGTTATATTGTTTAATCCGCCACTAAGCATTCATCTTTCCTCATGGTATGTACATAAACCTGGTTCACATCACTTCTTTTTATCTACTCCTTTTTAGTATTTTCAAAGTTATGTAAATCGTACGAAACTAGAAACGTTTTAGAAATGAAAAGTATCGCGATTCGTGTGGTTGTTTGGAGCTAAATACTTGTTTTTCTCTTTTTAAATGCTTCTTAATAAGCACTCAGGGAGTACTAATTCACTTGTGCTTTTTCCTTTTGTTTGTTTGGTCTCGATGCAACAAGAAAACCTAGAGGAGTGTTTGTTTAGCTTATATGTGGTTCGGCTTATTTGGTGTTTGTGTATATTTTGTTTTCGGTACAAAAACCCGACCGTGAGGTCGAGGGTTCGAAACCCACTTGGCTTTGTTTAATTTGTTTTTCTTTCATTCCTAGCTTATTTGTATAAGCTTATAATTTATTTACTTTGCTTGATTAACTGCTCATGTTGTATCAGCTTATTTGAAACACTTATGAGTACCTGTTGTAAAAACCGCTTTAATGTCTTCCTGATAATCTTTTGTGTTCACTTATATTTTTAGGCTTAACATGTTGTTGAGATTGGGCCTAATATATTGAATGATAAGCAGATTAAATTAAGACTAGCATGACTTGGAACAAATGACGGATCATGAGACATAAAATATAAGCTATTAGTACAAGTATGTCGAGATTTACTTATTAAGAATCACTAAAATGTGTAGGGTTATTCTACCAATATTGTATATCACTTTAAACGAGGCTTGATATTTTGGTTGTCCGTTACGAGTAAAAAACCCGGACAAATTTGAGTTTTTGAAACTAAAAGAAATATGGGTTATATATGAATATACTTTGGCGTGAGTTGTGCTTCGAGTCTGTCATTTCATAGCACCACACGAATGATGATACTAAACTTTTCTTACGAATTACAACAATAAACTCATACAATTCTTATTACGAGTATTCCACGAAAACTAAAACGTATTACCTTTTGAAACTTATTCGCATCGATTACTATTCGCGTATTATATTTTGAGACGAGTTTATATTCATTAGGTTACGCCGACTCCGTATCGTTGTGCCATACTTCTTTATACTGTTCTGCTATACTTCTTGACAATGTTGCATTACTTATGTCACTACACTCTAAGGTGAGTTTTCATAGCCCCGATTTATTCAAGTTTTTACTTTATTTCAAACCTACGGGGGAGAATACATTGCACATCATTTTTATTACGATACCAAGTATATCAAATTCATTTACATTGCTTAAGTTACCTCATGCCAATTGAATGTCCCCATTATATAACATGAACCGTTAATTCCGAAAGAAGCGAGGGTGAGTGGATAGATCTATCGAGGGTGACTCCTCCATCCGGGTTGGTGGATTCCAACTGGTTAAACGGATGCATTTCATTTAATAACATTATTTGAGTTGTTTGGCAAACACTCTGTTGGGGCGAACATCATGATCAGTCTAGTTTCGGTGTCATGGACTTATAGCAATTGTAACATTTTTATGTGACATTATTGTCATACATGGCCTATACTTGTGGTAGTCGTATTAAACATTTTACATGAACTCTATGAACTCACTCAACCTTTGTGTTTGACACTTTTAGCAATGTATTTTCAGGTAACTAAGGCATATACTTCATGGCATACATGTGGACATATCATAGAGTCGCGGTGACGACGCGTCTCACATGGGATTTATACACTCTAAAAACATCGTTTGACTTGTACCAAATTTATTTTCCGCACATAGTAACTTTCATTTGGGACCTATTTTTGTAAACTCTGATTATTTTATTAAATCAAACGATGTATTTTCCAAACGACACTTTAGGTCGTTCAATATAACTGTGATTGTGATGCTATGACAGTCAACCCCCAGGAATTCCATTCCGCTGCAAAACAGGTAATTTGGGGGTGTGACAAAAGTAAATAAGTCACTCAATACTTTCACCAGAAAAGATTTATGGGAAGATTTTGAACACGAGAAGAGTTGCCATATCCCGACACCAGCACTCGATGAGGTTTGCGAGGAATATTTTAGTTCCATGAAAGAAAAAAGTAAAGTTCAGAGTAATATCGGTAAAATTAACCGTAATAGTCATGTTATGGACAATGTAGTAGATTTGGGTGACCCTCGCCCACCAGCTCATCAGTATTTTTTCCATAATGATTTGAGGATCCAAGAGCTTGTTCAAAACTGTTTGTGCAGCTTTTTCCCGTTAAATGCATAAAATAGAGGTTCTGAGCTTCCCATTACATCGAATATCGATTACGTGTAAGCTAATTTTGTTAAATTGCTGATAGTTTTTTTAAGGTGTTATTTGCATAAAAGATTAGCTATTTTTTCATAAAATCGTTTATCATGATTCATGTTTGTTGTGTTGCATTTCTTGTGTTTCTAGGGATCAATTTAGCAGTGGTGACAAAACAAAACAAGCTGCTAAAACTAATAAAGCCGAGACAAGCTCATCAAGAAAAAATTCAAGAAAATCAAAAACTCAATAAACGTCACAAGGTTTCATGAATCCGATAGTTAATGCTGCGAACGGGATCACAAAAGATGCTGGCAAGAGAAGGGTTCAAGCTGATGGTCAAGCGACGGGGCATTGGTTCACAAATGGCGATGGGAAGAGGGTAAGTTGGAAAGTTCTTGTTCTGTTATAGTCATTTTGAAATTAAGAAGCTGCTAGAACCAAAAAATTCAAGTCGGGTTTGGGTTTGGATTAGCATGTCAGAACACCTTAACCCGAGCACGACACGTTTAAGTAGTTAGGTCAGTTATGTCAATCCTAACCCACTAACATATAACACGAAGATTGCCTATTCAACCCGTTTTTTCTAAACTAGTGGGTGGGTCGACATGTTTAACCTGTTTAACCCATTATAAACATAATTTATCTAAAATAAAAAAACTCAAACGGTTACTGATTAGACCAGACCCTACCCGTTTTTTTCCATGCTGGTTTTGGGTCGTGTTTTGTGTTAGGAATTGCCACCCCTACTTTTTGATGGCATCTCTTTATGTGTTGTATGATATAAATAGAATTTTCTTGTACTTTTGAGGTTTATGTCGCTAAAAATGGGCAAGAGATGACCGGCAAAGCTGCTTACATTCACTATAAAAAGGTACTTCTGCTCAATTATATATATCTCCCAACTTTGTCACCTTGTTTTGCTTTATAATTGATAAACTTCGTTTTAAACTTTTATTTTTTGCGTGTAAATATGATTTGAGATAAATTGTTTCTTTTGTCTTATAGCAATCTATTTTCAACTTTCATTCATTTAAATCCATTGTTTTGACAGGAGACCGGAGGAGGATCTAACAATAAAAAAGGCGAAGAAAACTTTCATTCCTATTGCTGTAGATCCGCCCCTGGTGGTGACGGCTTGGTAGGAGCGGTGGTGAATAGAGAGTGGTGGTGGGTGTGAGGTTGAAGAAGGGATGTGTTTGGATTAGAGTATTATTTTGAATTAAGGGGGTGTTTGGACAAGAAAGAATGAAAAGACGAAAAAACCCTTGCAGCTAACGAAAAAAACTAGCGAGTGTTAGGAAAAAAGGACCAGGTGTGCAATTAACCAAAAATGCTGGGACTAAAAACCCGATTCTTGAGAAAAAAAGACCAAATGCGAGAACCAAGTAGTCTTTGGGGACTAGCGGTGTAATTTACTCTAATTTTTATGTCCCAAAGTAACTTTTTCATTCCTCCTCATCCAAACACGCCCAATTTTCAATCCAAATTAATTTCGAAAACATTCTTAACAGGCACAATGCCGCCACACATTTCCAAAACCCCCAAAATTCATAAAACTTACAAAACACAAATCAATAAATCAAATCCATCATAAAATCACATTAATCAAAGCCCTAATCACTTTCGGTTCACAATACTAATAATCAATCAAGAAGAGTTTGTGATTTTGAAGCACCTTCGAATAATGATGATGAGGAGTTTGTGATTGAGACGCTTACTGTTGCTGATTCAGATGATGGTGACAGTGAGGTGGAGGAAAGGCCAAGATTGAAGCGGTTACGGCGCGGGTCTAGATTGAATTCAAACTTGGATTGTAACTGCTTTGACATATTCAAAAGTAGTTATAATTGCAGCTTAATGGCCATGATTAACGGTCATGTAACCACTGTATCTTATAATAGAGTAGCATTATGATGTAATTAATGGGCCGCTTAATTATAATAATTCCATTATTGGGCTTTGAGTATCCTATAAATAGGAACACATATTTTACATGGAGATATACAGAGAATGTAAACACTTGAAAGCGAACACGCTCTTGCTTTGTACCTAAAACAAGAACGAACACTTAGTCTTACACATAGAGATATTCATTTAACCCAGACATTTGGGTCGAATAGTTTATATTGGAAAGTGATTACACGATTTCAAGTGATATCTGATCGCATTGATTATTTACACCCTGCTGGAAAGCTGTTACGAAACCAACAAATTATGCACGCTCACAAACAAAGAAGTGAAAAGAGGTGAGAAATAGTTGTGCTTCGCTTTCTAAAATGTTAAACATTTGCATGTACATCTATACTTAACTCACCATTTAGGGCTCGTTTGGTTTGTAGACGGGTTTAAGATTCGAATTAGGATTTGGATTTGAATTTGGTTTAGGATTTGAATTTGAGATGAGAGAAAATATTATATTTAATTTGAAATGATTATTTAAATATTTAATAGATGAATTAATAACTAAATTTATTATTTTATTAGATATAAAGAAGAGAGATATAAAGTGAATGGAAAGTTGGCCTCACATGTTTATTAAAACCCAATCAACTTGTCTACTTTTATACAACCTCAAATATTTGGACTCATTCCTAATTTCGAGACCCACATTCACATACCAAACAACCTTTTTCACCATCAACCCCAAATCCAAATCCATAATCCACCAACCAACCAAATGGCCCTTAGTTCTTTCGTCTACGTAACATATCATTTGTACTACTAATAGACATTTTAAAAGCCACGCCCCGGGCACAATGTAGTGACTAAACGAAAAGGTGTTTGTGAACATACAACAAGATTTATTTAAGATTTCTTGTTTAATCTATCTACATTATAAGTCTCCTCGCAGTGGGCGGTCGTCCTAGTCGGTCGAACGACTCATGACTGGGTTGCCACCATCGCTGGTAGTCGGTCTTTGTGTGTCGGTCGCCTCCTAAACAAACAAATGCTCCATGGTCTCAACTGATAACTCACTTCACAAAAAAACAAAAAATTGTACTGTTACATTGTTAAAAAAAATATTTTTAACTTTTTAAAATTAAAACCCTTTACCCTATAAATACCTCATTCATTTCACCATAAAAAAGAAACAGGACAAAGACAACTTCAATAATTCATGATCGATGAGACTTTGCCCCTAAAGCTACAAGAGGAGCTAATGGAGATGAAGCGAGAAATCAAGGAATACTATAACTTAGATGATTAGTTTAAGTTTTTATTATTCTTATAATATTTTAATTTTATTTGAATTATTATGTAACGTGTCTTATTATTAATGAATTTTAATTTTTTAGTTAAAAAAGTTGTAAAAAATGATAAAATGAATGTCGGTCTCATGTGCCTAAAAGGCGCCTATAGGTCGCAGTATAGAGAAAGTTGTGATGGCAAGAAAATTAAAGGTCGCTGAGGTGAATGTTTTGGGTAGCCCTAATGGCTACGATTTGTATATTCTTTTTTTTGAACGAGTTGTATATTCATCAAACACTTTTTGCAACATATCTTACGCCTCATTAATTTGGAGGCTTTTACTAGTTTCCCATTCCCAATAAATACCATGTCAAGTACTCGTAATTAACAGTAATTCCCACCCTTAATAACGATCTTGTCAAGTGATTACCAACGATCATCAGTTATAGACGAAGCCTAGAACCAAACTTAAGAAAGTCTGACCACAACCAAAGAGACCGTACCAAATCAATAATCAAACCACGAATTTCAATTCTACTTTTGATCTTTTTATGAACAAATTAGTTGTGAAATTATATCATGAATTTGAAATTGCGTATTTTCCAATATTGTTTTTGCTTGTTTTGAAGCAGATGCACTTTGTATTATTAAAAGTGTTGCATATATATGTTTTTTTAGATAAATAACTAGATTTTGATAAATATAGGAGTTGCATATACTTTTTTTTACTGAATTCAAAATAATATCTTCAGACATACTTAATTTGAGATTTAATAAATAAACTTATTGACAAAATCTTTTACGGAGTAGTATTTTTGTGTTACCTACAAATGGTTAGGTTTAATAACACAAGTAACGACATGTGCTCTCTTTAAAACGACGTTTTCGTCCAAAAAAACCACCTCGACCCAACGCCTCTTGAACCTATTTTGAGCACAAGCCGATCATATTCAAGACCGACTTGGGAGAGAGTTGTGTGGTGGTGGTTTTTGTAAGTTATATTTATGTATAAATGAGATAAGTTTAGATTTTTAAATTGGTGGTCTTACCACATCTGATTAGCGGTGGAATAAAAATGTAATGTAATGTAACACTAAGTTAACGATAATAATATTGATCACCGTCGAAATACTTATTTTTAAATACTCGTAAGCAATTAGAGTACTTGGCTTAAAGTAAAAGCATAACCATATAAATTCCAAACACCCCACAAGTGCACAAATCAAAACGCATAACCATGTAAGTCCCAAATAGTAATACCCCACAAGTGCACATATATAAAACTGGTGAGAATTTATTTTTTTAGTCACAACATCAAAAAAATAAATAATAATAATAATAATAAATAAATAATGAAATATTGCTATCTCCCTAAGCCCTTCTTACCCTACATATATACCCACTTTATTGACATAACAAGATAGTTGTTGATTTTTTTTTTCGTTCCGTGTCTTTTCTCATTTACTACTTTTTTTAACTTGTCAAAATTTATATTTTATGTTCTACATTTTTTTTCGACAAATTATCGACCTTATTTACAGGACAAAGTTAGTCTTATATGGTTTTCTGTCGTTTTTTTTACGACTTTTAACTTAACAAACTTTACATTTTTGTTTCGTTTTATCATTTCACAGGTTTATAATAAAAATATTATAAAATTAAAATGTCATCGGTGAAAACATTCTTACACAAGTGCCATGCTGCCACACATTTCATTTCAACAAAAACAAAAAACCCCCAAGGTATAATGATTTTGCATTTGATCGATCTCTTATCCGAGGGTGTGCACACTTATTTTAGTGATATTTTCATGGTATGCACCTAAGGTATAATGGTTATATAAAACTCAAATTTCATTTTTTTATACTACTAAGAGATTGAAGAGGGTATGCACTTGCATACCCTCCTATTGCTGTAGATCCACCTTTGGTGGTGACGGCTTGGTAGGAGCGGTGGTGAATAGAGAGCGGTGGTGGGTGTGAGGTGGAAGAAGGGATGTGTTTGGATTAGGGTATTATTTTGAATTAAGGGGTGTTTGGACAAGAAAGGATGAAAAGACGAGAAGGCCCTTTTAGCTAACGAAAAAAACTAGCTGATCGTTAGGAAAAAAGGACCAGACGCGCAATTAACTTAAAATGTTGGGACTAAAAACCCGATTCTTGAGAAAAAAAAATGACCAAATACGAGAACCGAGTAGTCCTTAGAGACTAGCAGTGTAATTTACTTTAATTTTCAAGTCCAAGTAACTTTTTCATTCCTCCTCATCCAAACATGCCCAATTTTCAATCCAAATTAATTTCGAAAACATTCTTACACAGGCGCCACACATTTCATTTCAATAAAAACAAAACCCCCAAAACACATTTCCAAAACCTCCAAAATTCATAAAACTTACAAAACACAAATCAATGAATCAAATCCATCATAAAATCACATTAATCAAACCCTAAACACTTTCAATTCACAATTCTAATAATTAATTAATCATAATGGGTGATTTTGAAGCACCTTCATTCTCATTAGGTTTCGACTTCGATTTTGATGATACACCCGAACCCCAAATCACACCGAATAACACATCAAATCGTGATTCGGCATATGTTCCAGTAGCTGCTGATGTGAAGACAGTTGTTGTTGGTAATGATGTTGATGAGGAGTTTGAGATTGAGACGTTTACTGTTGCTGATTCAGATGAGGACAATGAGGTTGATGTAAGGCCAAGATTGAAGCGGTTACGGTTCAAGGAAAAATTCAAGCCGCTAAAATTAATAAAGCCGAGACAAGCTCATCAAGGAAAAATTCAAGAAAATCAAAGACTCAAGACACGTCACAAGGTTTCATGAATCTAAAAGTTAATACTGGGAAAGGGATCACAAAAGATGCTGGCAAGAGAAGGGATCAAGCTGATGGTCAAGCGACGGGGCATTGGTTCAGAAATGGCGATGGGAAGAGGGTAAGTTGGAAAGTTCTTGTTCTGTTATAGTCATTTTGAAATTAAGAAGCTGCTAGAACCAAAAAATTCAAGTCGGGTTTGGGTTTGGATTAGCATGTCAGAACACCTTAACCCGAGCACGACACGTTTAAGTAGTTAGGTCAGTTATGTCAGTCCTAACCCACTAACATATAACACGAAGATTGCCTATTCAACCCGTTTTTCTAAACTAGTGGGTGGTTCGACATGTTTAACCTGTTTAACCCATTATAAACATAATTTATCCAAAATAAAAAAACTCAAACGGTTACTGATTAGACCAGACCCTACCCGTTTTTTTCCATGTTGGTTTTGGGTCGTGTTTTGTGTTAGGAATTGCCACCCCTACTTTTTGATGGCATCTCTTTATGTGATGTATGATATAAATAGAATTTTCTTGTACTTTTCAGGTTTATGTCGCTAAAAATGGGCAAGAGATGACCGGCAAAGCTGCTTACATTCACTATAAAAAGGTACTTCTGCTCAATTATATATATCTCCCAACTTTCTCACCTTGTTTTGCTTTATAATTGATAAACTTCGTTTTAAACTTTTATTTTTTGCGTGTAAATATGATTTGAGATAAATTGTTTCTTTTGTCTTATAGGAATCTGTTTTCAACTTTCATTCATTTAAATCCGTTGTTTTGACAGGAGACCGGAGGAGGATCTAACAATAAAAAAGGCGAAGAAAACTTTCATTCCTATTGCTGTAGATCCGCCCCTGGTGGTGACGGCTTGGTAGGAGCGGTGGTGAATAGAGAGTGGTGGGTGTGAGGTTGAAGAAGGGATGTGTTTGGATTAGAGTATTATTTTGAATTAAGGGGGTGTTTGGACAAGAAAGAATGAAAAGACGAAAAAACCCTTGCATCTAACGAAAAAAACTAGCGAGTGTTAGGAAAAAAGGACCAGGTGTGCAATTAACCTAAAATGCTGGGACTAAAAATCCGATTCTTGAGAAAAAAAATACCAAATGCGAGAACCGAGTAGTCTTTGGGGACTAGCGGTGTAATTTACTCTAATATTTATGTCCCAAAGTAACTTTTTCATTCCTCCTCATCCAAACAGGCACATGCCGCCACACAATTCATTTCAACAAAAACAAAACCCGTGAAACAAACATTTTCAAAACAAACACAAATCAATTAATCAAACCCTAAACACTTTCAATTCACAATACTAATAATCAATTAATCAATCATAATGGGTGATTTTGAAGCACCTTCATTCTCATTGGGTTTCGACTTCGATTTCGATCATCTCCCAGAACCCCAAACCACACCGGATAATACATCAAATCATAATGGGTGATTTTGAAGAGTGTTGTTGATGGTAATAATAATGATGAGGAGACTGAGGTGGATTTGGGTTCGGTTGTTGTTGATGATGATGATATCGATGTCTTTTCGTCGCCCGAGGATAATAATGCTAAAGGTAAAACTGATTCCTTGAATTAGTTTTTCTATGTGTGATTGTTTATTATGACTGCTTATGGTTTTGTAAATGATTTGATTAATGTGTTTTGAGGGTGTTTGGGTCTGCTTATTTGATTTCGTGAGTGAAGTCGCAAATTACAACTTACAAGTTGAGAAACTTTGAATTTCATTGTTTACTGTTACTGATTATCAATGAAATTCAATGGTTATGTTTTTTGATATTTGATTTGATGATTAGGGGATTGAGTTGTTTGTTATCTGTTTATTGCGGTTTCATATAGCCAGTATGAATAATGAATAAGTATTATACCTTTTTGTGCGTAAAATAATCAGAATCAGATAGTCAGCACAAATAAGCAACTTTGAATTAGTTTGTATCATGATCACACTCAGTTAACATCCATCCAAATGCTAAAAATTTAACTATTTGTTCGCCGTTTCAAAATGATATTAAGAGAAATCCTAAACACCATTAATGCTTTTCTTAATTTGTGATTCTGTATTTCTTATCGGGATGAGTTTGGCAGCCAATTACATTACTTTGAACTCTAGTAGCAACAAAAACTGGACTTGTTTTCTGTATGTTGTGGGTGGATGGACTTACGAGTAACCCTTGATAACTTCATTGTGTCTATTGCGTAATATATATAGTTAATCTTATGATAATGTAGCAAGTATGGTGTATTTAGGCAATTGGGGCCATTGGGCACTCGGGCTACAACTTACAACCCCTTTTGACTGTCACTATACACCCTTATGTCTTAAGATAAACAAGAAAGTTGTAGTCGTTACCAATGATTTTTCATATCTGAATATCGAAATGTATTTATGTATTTAGGCTTTAGCTCAGACATAAACGCTTAAATAAGCTGCAACTTGTGATTCTTTGTAATCAGAAAGATCACAAAGATATCCACGAAGCAGCACCACTGAATCAGATTTCTCCCGTTGATTAACTTAGCGTAAAAGGGATGGTATTTGTGCTAGTTTTATGATTTATAAGATTCTATCAAGTGGCAGTCACACGTATTATAAACCAGTGTGCTAATTACTGTCACGTGTGCTTGTTTACTAGGTGTTTTGACCAGAGAACCAGGAAAAAGAAAGCAAAATATCTCATATGTCTCAAACGTGCCAGAATGCGTAATCACAAGCTGCAGCAAACAACCGCTTCCAAAGTTAACTGTCAGTCCTCTTAGAAAATTTCAGCTGATTGATTCCGACTCTGATTTTGATATTCCTTCTATCAGTAAAGTTGCTACTAACAAGACCTGCACTACGTCAGAACCTTATTTGAATAGGGAGCAATCTGTTGGTTTAAATCAGCCGAGAAAATTAAGTGAATCACTCGATACTTCAGCCAGAAAAGAGTTATGGGAAGATTTTGAACACGAGAAGAGTTGCCATATCCCGACACCAGCACTCGATGAGGTCTGCGAGGAATATTTTAGTTCCATGAAAGAAAAAAGTAAAGTTCAGAGTAATATTGGTAAAAGTAACCGTAATAGTCATGTTATGGACAATGTAGTAGATTTGGGTGACCTTCGCCCACCAGCTCATCAGTGTTTTTTCCATAATGATTTGAGGATCCAAGAGCTAGTTCGAATTCGTTTGTGCAATTTTTCCCCGTTAAACGATAGAGGTTCTGAGCAGCCCAGTACATCAAATATTGATTACATGTAAGTTAATTCTGCTATATTATTGAAAGTTTTCCGTAGGATTAATTTCATAAAAGATGGTTGTATGCAAATGACTAAATAAAGTCTGATATCATTTCTTATGCTGTCTTTTTTGTGTTTCTAGGGGCCAATTCAGCAATGGTGACAAAACTAAACAAGCTGCTAGAAGTAATAAAGCTGAGACAAGCTCATCAAGGAAAAATTTAAGAAAATCAAAAACACAAGAAACGTCACAAGGTTTCATGATTCCTAAGGTTAATACTGCTACAAGGATCACAAAAGATGCTGGCAAAAGAAGGGTTCAAGCGGATGGTCAAGCTACAGGACATTGGTTCATAAACGGCGATGGGAAGAGGGTAAGTTGGAAAGTCCGTGTTTTGTTATTGTACTCATTTCAAATCGAGAAACTGTTAGAACCAAATATGGGTCTGGTGTGGGTTCGGATTGGCATTTCAGAACACCTCAACTAGCGAACGAATGTTTAAGCAGTTAGGTCAACTATGTCAATCCTAACCCGTTTACACATAATCTGTGCATTGCCTATTCGACCCATTTTTCTAAACTGGTGGGTGAGTCGACTTGTTTAACCCATTTAACCCGTTACAAACATAATTTATCTAAAACTTTAAAAAACTCAAACGGGTTGACAGGTCAGCCCATTTTTCTAAACTGGTGGGCGGGTTGACTTGTTTAACCCATTTAACTTATTTAACCCATTTAACCCGTTACAAACATAATTTATCTAAAACTTTAAAAAACTCAAATGGGTTGGCGGGTCAATGGTCAACCTGTGTAACACACACAGCCCAAAAAGTGTTTAGACCAGATCCTCCTAACCTGTTTATATCCATGTTGGGGTCACGTTTCGTGTAAGGAATTGCCACCGTTTGATGGCATCTCTTTATGTGTTGTATGATATAAATAGAATTTTCTTGTACTTTCAGGTTTATGTTGCTAAAAACGGGCAAGAGATGACTGGCAAAGCTGCTTACATTCACTATAAAAAGGTGCTTCTGTTCAACATATATCTCCTAACTTTCTCACCTTGTTTTGCTTTATTATAGACTTTATGTTTACTTATCTTTTGCGTGTAAATATGATATGAGCTAAATAAAGACGTGTTTGTCCTTTAGCAAGTCTGTTTTCTATTGTCATTGAAGAATATTTGCTGTTTTGACAGGAGAGTGGAGGAGAATTTAAAAATAAAAAGGCGGAGAAAACTTCCACCAAGAAGAAATGAGTGTTGACCGTGTGTCTGAAATGTGATATTGGTATATAAGAGTATGATTTGGATTGTTCAAAGGCAGTTGACACTGGTATCTGTCAATCTACAAATGGAAACTTTCTGAAGTGTTGGTGAAGTTTCTGAGGCTGCTGGGTACAGAAAACAGAGAAAACTTTTTAGCGTCTCTAAAAGATAATTTGAAGCTTTGATATCACTTTGATACAATGAAGTTTGAGCCTAAAGTTTGCTAATTTAATGTTCGATTTATACAACCGTTTCCAAAGTTAACTGTCAGTCCACTTAGAAAGTTTCAGCTAATTGATTCCGACTCTGATTTTGATATTCCATCTACCAGTAAAGTTGCTACTAGCAAGACCTGCAGTAAGTCAGAATCTAATTTAGATAGGGGAAAAAGTGTAGGTTTACATCAGCCGAGAAAATTAAATGAATCACTCGTTACTTCAGCCAGCCAGAAAAGATTTATGGGAAGATTTTAGACACGAGAAGAGGTTCCATTATCCCGACACCTGCACTGGATGAGGTTTGTGAATATTATTTTAGTTCCATGAAAGAAAAAAGTAAAGTTCAGAGTAATATTGGAAAAAGTAACCGCAATAGTCATGTTATGGACAATGTAGTAGATTTGGATGAATGATTTGAGGGTCCAAGAGTTTGTGCGAACCCGTTTGTGCAACTTTTTCCCGTTAAATGCAGAAAGTAGAGGTTCTGAGCTTCCCAGTACATCGAATATCGATTACATGTAAGTTAATTCTGCAATATTATTGATAGTTTTTTAAGGTGTTATTTGCATAAAAGATTAGCTCTTTTTTCATAAAATCCTATATCATGATTCATGTTTTTTGTGTTGCATTTCTTGTGTTTCTAGGGGTCAATTTTGCAGTCGCGACAAAACTAAACAAGCTACTAGAACTAATAAAGCCGAGACAAGTTCATTAAGGAAAAATTCAAGAAAATCCAAGGCTCATGAAACGTCACAAGGTTCTATGAATCCTAAAGTCAATACTGCGAAAGGAATAAAAAAAGATGCTGGCAAAAGAAGGGCTCAAGCGGATGGTCAAGGGACGGGGCATTGGTTCACAAATGGCGATGGGAAGAGGGTAAGTTGGAAAGTTCTTATTCTGTTAATGTAGTCATTTCAAATCAAGAAACAACTGTTACAAACAAATACGGGTCGGGTTTGGGTTCGGATTGGCATGTCAGAACACCTTAACCCGTTTTTAGGTCAGTTTCAGTAGTTAGGTCAGTTTTGTCAATCCTAACCCATTTACACTAACACGAACATTGCCTATTTAACCCGTTTTTCTAAACTGGTGGGTGGGTCGACTTGTTTAACCTGTTTAACTCACTATGTTCATAATTTATCTGAAACAAATAAACTCAAACGGGTTGGTGGGTCAACCTGTTTAACACCCATGGCCAGAAAACTGTTTAGACGAGACCCTACCAGTTTAGTTCGGTGTCGGTTTTGGGTCGTGTTTCGTGTTAGAAATTGCCACCCCTACTTTTTGATGGCATCTCTTTGCTGTATGATATAAATAGAATTTTCTTGTACTTACAGGTTTATGTCAGTAAAAAATGGGCAAGAAATACCGGCAAAGCTGCTTACATTCACTATAGAAAGGTACTTCCGCTCAATTATATCTCTCAACTTTTTCACCTTGCTTTGCTTTATAATTGATAAACTTCGTTTTAAACTTTTATTTTTGCGTATAAATATGATATGAGCTAAATAATGATGCTTTTGTCATTTAGCAAGTTTGATTTCAGCTATCATTGAAGAATACCTGTTGTTTTGACAGGAGAGTGGATGAGGATCTAAAAATAAAAAGGCGATGAAAACTTCCACCAAGAAGAAATGAGTGTTGATCGTGCTTTGAAATGTGCGATTGGTATATCCGTATCTAATCATGTTGAGACACTAAGAATCTGATTTGGATTGTTCAAAGGCAGTTGACACTAGTATCTATCAATCTACAAATGAAAACTTTCAGAAGTGTTGAGGCTGCTTGGTAGAGGAAAGAAAGTGGAAGCTTTTCAAAATTCAAGTTGTAGTCTAGCCCTTTTTTTTACTAATGAACAAACTTTATACCCGGGTTTAGTGTTTCTACAATAGATTTTATAGTTTTTCAATGGCGATTATAGTAATAAATGGATGTCATTTTAGCATACAGTGATTTTCGATCAAAACACAGTCATGCACTCAATGTTCTTGTAAGCAAATATTCCGAAGAAAAGTCTTGTGCTTTTCTTAGCAGCTTTTCGAAAAGCAAAAGAACTGTTGTGGGTGCATTCCTGAACATTTTAGGGCGTTGTACCTGCAGTTTTGGGAACCCACTCCAAATTATTTGATAATGTGTTTGTGTGAGACTAATGCTTTCGCTATTTTCAGTTTAGTTCTTCAGTGGTTTCAAGATTCATCAATAGGTGGCTCCTGGTTCCTTAGTTTAGTGGGAAAGACAACATATAATACTTTACCGTTGTTTGTAGCAAATTCTATATGATCATGAATAGCGACTGACATAAAATTTATGTAATGATTATGATATCATCAATGAAACAAGTAATCGTCTTTTGAACCATAATTAATATGAAAACTAAGAAACAAAAAACATGTACAAGTATGCAACTATCATCATACTGTGAAAACATAAAATATCAAAAGCCTTTTATAAATGGTGCGTGTGTATTGGTCACTTGGTTGAAAATTCAAAAGTGAATCTTATCTTTCTTTTTTTCATTGACCAAAAAGACCATATGAGTGGCTTTTGTTTCTCAACATCAATATTCCACAACTATACCCACACAAACACAGACACTTTTTCACATAAACTCTTTCAACCATACTTCTAATGGCTTCTACTTCAGTTTCATCCATTCAAAAGAGCTTTAAGTATGATGTCTTCTTAAGCTTTAGAGGCGAAGACACTCGAAAGAACTTTGTTGATCATCTGTATCATGCTCTTACACAAAAAGGTATTGAAACATACAAAGACGATGAGAAAATCAAGCAAGGGAATATGATCAGTGATGAGCTTATCCAAGCCATTGAAGACTCAAAATTTTATATCATTGTCTTTTCAAAGAACTATGCTTCTTCATCTTGGTGCTTGGAAGAGCTTGTTAAGATTATGGAATGCCGGAAGGGTTTTGGGCATACTGCTTATCCCGTGTTCTACGATGTGGAGCCCACTGAAGTACGCAAACAAAGTGGGTCAGTTGGAGATGCATTTGCAAAACATAAAGAGGATGAAGCTGCTGGGAAATGGAGGGAGGCTTTGAAAGAAGCATCTGATTTGGCTGGCTGGGAACTGAAAAGCATTGCTAATGGGTAAATTTCTTCATCATATCTATGCAAATAATGTTTTTAGCAAGCAACCTCTTAGAGCATATGGTGTGTTTCATTTGTCGTCTATCTTCGTCATTCCTTAACAAACCGGTCCGTTATTTTTCACGTTTCGTCAAACAACCTGTGGTCGGGCAATGGTAGAAAAGGAAGCGTTAGTGTTGGTCATTTGTATATAGCACATGCTCTTAGAAATTCTGCAATGGAATTTACAGTTATAACACAACCAAATCATGTTAATCAACTTTTTATAACACTACCAAAGTACCAAGTCATGTTAACAAGTCACTGTTTAAATGTGAGTGGTATTACTTTTCTCTCTTTCGACCTTACACTTAGACTCACCTTTCCTCTATAAATTTGGGTGGTACAATGAAAAGTTCATGTAATCATGTGTATGGTTTGCCTATACTCTTTTTTTCTTTCTTTCAAAATTATAGATTATTATTATGTGCTAAAATAATTGTTTATCCACCACCATAAGGCCTAATAGTAACAAACATATCTGTTAATACAATTATATCATCCTTTACTTCATATATGATTTATGTCACTATTATAGATTTAAAAAATGTTCTGAAATTTTCACAAGCTAAATGAATCTTTCTTTAACATATAGGCATGAAGCTAAGTTCATACAGAAAATCGTTGCAGAGATTTCACTAGAGTTACGTGTCATCAATTCAAGCACTGATGGAAATTTAATAGGCATGGAGACCCGTGTAAACAAAGTAGTTTCATCTTTAGAGCTAGGTGTGAATGATGTTCGCATGATAGGGATATGGGGGATGGGAGGTGCGGGGAAGACAACTTTGGCAAGAGCCATATTTGATCAAATATCCAATCAGTTCGAAGGTGAAAGCTTTATTGAAAATGTCAGGGAAGTTTCAAAAGCCTCTACGGAGGGTCTAAAGAAGTTGCAGAAACAAGTACTTTCAGATGGTTTAAAGGATCAAAACATTGAAGTAAGTAGTGTTTTTGGCGGTAAAAGTATGATGCAAAGGCGGATGCGTGGTAGAAAGGTACTTGTTGTTCTTGATGACGTCGATCATAAAGACCAGCTTGAGGCGTTAGCCGGTGACTGTAATTGGTTTGAGCCGGGAAGTAGAATCATAATTACAACAAGAGATGAGCAAGTACTGGTAGCCCACCGAGTGAGCTTGATTCATAATGTGACTTTGTTATCTCAAGCGGAAGCGGGATGCCTCTTCATTAGGTATGCGTTTGGAAGAGAGATTCCAACTCAAAGGTACGAAGAGCTATCAGGACAAGTTGTACAATATGCTCATGGTCTTCCCTTAACGATCAAAGTTTTGGGTTCGTTTCTTTGTGGTCAAAGTGAACATTACTGGGCAGATGCTATAAAAAGACTAAAAAAAATTCCATTAAAAGCAACTATGGAAAGATTGGAAATAAGCTTTGATGGTCTAGAGGATGATTACAAAGAAATATTCTTGGATGTTGCATGCATACTAAAAGGTTGGCCCAAAGTAGGTGCAATTAGAGTGCTTGAAAGCCGTGGATTTCATGCTGAAGTTGGTTTAAGAGTTCTTGAGCAGAAATCTCTTATAACTTATACTGAATATGGGTACTTGTGGATGCATGATCATTTAGAAGAAATGGGTAGGAATATTGTTCGTCGGTCACACCCCGATGAACCTCAAAGACATAGCCGATTGTGGGTTAACGAGGAAATTGAGTATATATTGACTAATGACATGGTAAGAATTGAGGAAATTGAGTATATATTGGTCCGTATGGTTTTCTAGATATTTCATTTTTGGTCTAATAGTTTGAAAATTTTCGGGTTTAGTCTAAAATGAAACATCCGTGGGTTTGGTCCAAATTCCTGTGTTAGTTTGACTATATTTGACCGTCACTTTTCTTATAAAAAACACATAACAAGTTTTCCCCAAATTCACTTTGTCTCTCTAATAATCATTCAAAATTCATTAATTCAAATCAAATTATCATTCAATTCGGTTTATATCATCTTCATTGACTCTCAATTTGATTATTTGATCAGTGATTTTGGGCGTTTTGGAAATTTAGGGTTCTGACAAAAATTAAGGGCTTTTATTTATTCGATTTCAGGGTACCCAAGCAACTAAATGTCTATCCTTCCGGTCACCAGCGGGTTTCAGTGCTGAAATTGCAGTAAAAGGTCTAGCAAAAATGAAGGATCTTAGATTTGTTTTTATGAATCTCTATAAGGATTATTATCCTGAGAGCAATATTGTTGAATTTGATAAAGTTAGCGACTACCTTCCAAGTTCCTTACGATGTATGAGATGGGATGGATTTCCTTTTTTGAGTTTGCCAAATACATTTCAAGGAAAATATCTTGTTGGACTTGACATAAGTTTCGGCAATATTGTTCAACTTTGGGAAGATGGAGAAGGAAAGGTAGAATAATGGTTGATTTGTTGTTTTTCATTATTCATTTTGATCCTATATATCTTTGGTTCCTCATTGCACCAATATTAATTGTTTTTTTGTACTTATGTTAGGTTCTTGATAAGCTAAGGTTCCTCACTATCAAGGTTTCAAACTTGAGGACCTTTGACCTTAGGTTGGCTCCAAATCTTGAGCAGTTGACTATTCACCATTCTGATGATTTCGTAGAGCTTCATATGCCTGCTGAAAGTCTAAAGCTCCAAGAGCTCAACCTTATTGATTCAAAGTTGAGGACCCTTGACCTTGGGCTCACTCCAAATCTCAGAAGCTTAAATCTTGAAAAGTGTTATGATTTGGTAGAAATTAATGCTCCCATTGGATGTCTGAAAAATCTTCTCTTCTTAGACTTAAGTGGTTGTCGGAGGTTTAAGTCTTTTGTGTTTGACAAACGGCATCAACAAGCTGAGGCTGGTTCTTTATCTGAGTTACATCTGATTGCAGAACCCACAGATGTTTGCCTACTGCACCCCGACAATAGTTTTCCAAAGTTTCGGTTTGAATGTTATTACAAAGAAGATCCAGCTTCATCATATGGAAATCTTGAAAGGCTTATTTCGATGGGTCTATGTGCTTGTACAAACCTTGAGAATTTTTCAAGAAGTATTTGTAGTTTACGAGGTTTAAGAAAGCTTACACTCGAAGGCAGTATTCCAGAGGTACCCCGGGACCTTGACCAGTTAGAATGTCTAGAGGAGCTAGTATTTTCATCTACAAATATCAGAATTCTTCCAGATAGCATTTGTAAGTTGAATCATCTCAAATCTCTCAAGCTTAAATCATGTTTGCTTCTTGAGAAGTTACCCGATGATCTTGGCCAAATAGAATCTTTAGAGACGCTAACCATAACCGATTGTAACCGTTTACGAGATATTCCTAACAACATTGGTAAGATCAATTGTGTTATATCACAAAAGGTCTACAAGCGCTATACTCATGGGAAATACAAGCAGCGGCCCATAAATGAGGCAGTTGACAGACCCACTGACTGGAGCCAGTACATAAAAGAACTAATCTGACAGGTACATTCTGTCTTTGTTTTTGTGTTGATTACCTTACATGACAACAACTTATGTGCCTATGTTATATATGTGTTTTACTATGGATCCTAACATTTGTACCACTTTTTGCAGTTAGGTGGTTTGGTAAGTCAGAGGCAATATAATGCCAATCTGCACACAAGGTAATGTACCCAAACTCATCTACGGTTCATAGTTGAGACTAAATGATCAAATCAAATAACATGTTTTGAGTTTTTTTATTTTCCTTCCATTTTTCGTGTTTACATTTACTTATTAACATTCAGTCATTATTTTTTCTAACTTGAAACATTTGTTTATGATTTTTTTCCCAGGCATTGTTTATTGTTTTCATGTGCTTATACCCTGCACACCCCTTCGTTTAAATGAAGCAAAGGATCATTGTCGCTCATCTGTTTTGGTCATTGATAGTTTTCTCTGGCACACTCTCAAAGTATGATTTTTTGTACAGAAATGTTTAAAGTTATGATTGTTTTTTATCTTTCAATATTAGCACTTTATAATACACAGTTAGATTAAGCTATAATTCCCTAATTGGATGTTGCACTAATTACTTAAAATCCATATAGAATACAAGTCAGATAGTTTAATTCATGGAGTTCAATAAACACTCTTGACTTCTTCATAAAGTCAAACTCTTTTATCGTTCAATATTGCTATATTAGTACTTTTTATTACACTCTTAGATTGCAATATAAATCCCCATCTTGGATTTTGTACTTATTACTGTAAATCATAGTAGAATTTGAAGTTAAATAAGTTAATATATGGAGTTCAATAAACTTAGTTGACTTCTAAGAAAGTCAAACTGATTTCTTGGTGAAAAAGAACAGAAATCTATATGATGCTGGAGATGTTCATATTAATAATAAGATCTTTATGAAATTGAACTGAAAAACATATGTCAGTGATAAGAAATTATCAGGGCTTGAACCGTTTATGTTTTTGTAAACCATTGAGTAGTCATATTGTGTTTTTCCATGGTTGGGCTACAAAATGTAGAATGTACAATTTGAAAAACAGTTTTGACATGGTAAAACTGAGCTAACGTAAAACGTTGCTTATAACTAAAACAATGTCACCATTGACTACGTAGGTAATATGTTGTGATTTTGATATGATACTATAGAGTCTAAAAGGTTAGTACTTTTATCATAAAATTGCGGAAGATGATACCGTACAGGACATGGCCCCAAGCTTTGGTGCTGAAACACTTCTTCATTACATTATATCGAACTTCTTTCTAGGCACATAGTGAAATAGTCTGGAACAAATTATTTTAACCGTTTATTTGTGCTGTTTTGTCAATCAAATTGTGCAATTTTTGTTGTTCTTGTTGACATTTAAGCCTAGTTCCAGACTTCCAGCTTTACTCTAGTTGAAACCTGACATGACTTTGCTGATTCAAAATGCGACATTTCTTATTCATGCATTGAAATCTATATCATGTTAATTATGTTTATGCTCATTAATGGGACTTGATTAATTATAAACATTAATGGCCAGTTTGTTTTTCGTGTGCTAAAGTAGGGATGAAATGAATATAAAATCTGTTTAACATTTTTTGTTTTGTTTTTCATGTTTACAGTTTATTTTAACATTCAATCGTTTTTTTTTCAGGTGGAAATAATTTGTTTATGATTTTTTTCCTCAGGCATTGTTGATTGTTTACATGTGCTTAGACTCCGCATCCCGTCACAGTATGGAAGACAAGGATCATTGATGATTGGTAATTATTAAGTGAATTTCGCTGAACCTGTTTTGGTTATAGATACTATTTTCTGGTACACTCCAAAAGTATTATTGCTTGTAAAGGTTTAAGAAGTGTTTAAAAGTGTTTTTCAGTAGTACTTTTTTAATAATGCTGTTAAATTAAGGTGTAGCCTCAACTTGCATGTTGTACTACAGTAATTACTTTAAATCAATACAGAATTTGAACTTAGGTGGTGTTTGATTTTCATTAAGAGGCTCTTAACAGCCTCTTAATCTGAACCGTTCAGACGCGGTCAGACATTTTGGTCGTTCAGACCGTTTTTTTTTTTTTTTTTCCGTTCAGACGCGTTCAGAGGCAGTAAGATATTAATGGTCTAGACTTGAGAGGGGTGTCTGAATGCCTCTTGTTGCCTTTTGCTGACAAAAAAAAAAAAAAAAAATAGTACGAGCAAGCAAATGTGCGGTTCAAACATGAGTTTTTTTTCCCGTTCAGATGCGTTCAGATTCAAACATTTACGCCTCAGATTCAGATTCAGATGTGCGGTTCAGATTCAGATTCAGAACCTCTTAAAAAACAAACACCACCTTAGTTTAATTAATGGAGCTCAAGAAACACAGTTGACTTCTGAAGTCAAACTGTGTTCTTGATGAAAAATGTCAGAATTTTATTATTAAACTTAATAAAGTGTAATAAGTGATATAAGATCGTAATAAACTTTTGATTTACATAAAAAAAAAAAATCTCTATATTTGGTTGAAATCTTTAAACATAATAAATTATTTGACTTTTGCGTCAAACTATTGGCTTTCGTCTAATGTCCCAGAGATTTACAGGGAACTGTATCGACAAACATCAGTGATAAGAAATTATCAGAGTGTGAACTGTTTATATTTATGAAAGCCATTGAGTAGTCATATTGTGTATTTCCATGGTTGGGCTACAAAATGTAGAATGTAAAATTTGGAAAACAGTTTTGACATTATAAAACTCAGCTAGCACAAAACGTTGCTTATAACTAAAACCACGTCACCATTGACCACGTAAGTGATACTGTTATGATACTAGAGTCTAAAACGTTTTTACTTTTATCATAAAATTGCGGAAGATGACAGCGTACAAGGACTTGACACCAGCTGTATTATTGTGTTGTTTCATTTTGGGACTCGAATCTAAACTAAATGGAATTCATACTAAATGGGTTAACTCATCCACTCACTAATAATTTTGCGATGTAGATGATCATGTAAATAATAAACCTAAGAAAGTGTTATAAGTTATGTATGACATATACAAGTTTTGATTCACATAAATAAGCTCTACATTTGGTTGAAATCATTAAACATATAAGAATTTGACTTTTTAGTCAACTGTTGGCTTTCATCAAATTTCGCTGAGATTTTTTTGAAATTGAACTGACAAACATATTTGAGTGATAAGAAATTATCAGGGCTTGAACCGTTTATGTTTTTGAAAGCCATTGAGTAGTCATATTGTGTTTCCATGGTTGGGCTACAAAATGTAGAATGTAAAATTTGGAAAACAGTTTTGACATGGTAAAACTGAGCTAACATAAAACGTTGCTTATAACTAAAACAAATAAACAATGTCACCATTGACGACGTAGGTGATAAGTTGTGATTTGATATGATACTATAGTCTAAAAGGTTTGTATTTTTATCATAAAATTGCGGAAGATGATACCGTACAGGACATGGTCCCAAGCTTTGGTGCTGAAACACTTCTTCGTTACATTATATCGAACTTCTTTCTAGGCACATAGTGAAATAGTCTGGAACAAATGACTGTAGCCGGTTATTTGTGCTGTTTTGTCAATCACATTGTGCAATTTTTGTTGTTCTTGTTGACATTTAAGCCTAGTTCCAGACTTCCAGCTTTACTCTAGTTGAAACCTGACATGACTTTGCTGATCCGAAATGCGACAATTCTTATTCATGCATTGAAATCTATATCATGTTAATTATGTTTATGCTCATTAATGGGAAATAATTTTTTTATGATTTTTTTCCTTAGGCATTGTTGATTGTTTACATGTGCTTAGACTCCGCATCCCGTCACAGTATGGAAGACAAGGATCATGTAAAAGGTCAGAATTTGAACTTAGTGTAATTAATGGAGTTCAACAAACACAGTTGACTTCTGAAGTCAAACTGTGTTCCTGATGAAAACGGTCAGAGTTTTATTATTAAACTTAATAAAGTGTTCTAAGTGATATAAGATCGTAATAAACTTTTGATTTACATAAAAAAAATCTCTACATTTGATCGAAATCATTAAACATAATAATTATTTGACTTTTGAGTCAAACTATTGGCTTTCGTCAAATGTCCCTGAGATTTACAGGGACTGTATCGACAAACATCAGTGATAAGAAATTATCTGTTTTTATTTATGAAAGCCATTGAGTAGTCATATTGTGTTTTCCATGGTTCGGCAACAAAATGTAGAATGTACAATTTGGAAAACAGTTTTGACATGATAAAACTCAGCTAGCACAAACCGTAGCTTATAACTAAAACCATGTCACCATTGACCACGTAAGTGATACTGTTATGATACTATAGAGTCTAAAACGTTTTTTATCATAAAATTGCGGAAGATGACAGCGTACAAGGACTTGACACCAGCTGCATGTATCATTGTGTTGTTTCATTTGGGGACTCGAATCTCAACTAAATGGAATTCATACTAAATGAGTTCACTTATCCACTCACTCACAATTTTGCGATGTCGATGTAAATTATTATATGTATATCATGTAAGATTTTCATGAAACGTTGACTGGTGGTGTTCATACTTTCTTCTCTTTTTGAGATTGAAAAGAAATAAAATACACTTGGACGTGAGAGTAGCTCAGTTGGCCACCTTGGAGTCCTTAGGGGCTCTTGGGGGAGGGAGGTCTTGAGTTCAAATCCTGCAAGGGGTTTGAATGAGGGATTTTCCTTCAAGGTAGTCCTTTAATGAAGGGGTTTGGGCCTGGTAATCCCAGGTTCGAATCTTGGAAAAGGCAAGGGTTTACCCCTATTAATTGTCGTGCCTTTGGGCGGATTAGTAGGGGGTTTTCCCCCCATCGGGTATTTGAAATAGGCATTTCCGCTTCGAGGGAGCTCTCTAGCGCGGACCCGGTTTAGACAACGTAGTCTAGACCTCCCGCTGTCGAACCGCGACACGAAGCACTTTATAAGAAATTCACCTTTCAAAAAAAAAAAAAAAAAAAAAAAAAAAAAAAAAAGAAAGTAATGTGGTCAACCAAATACTTGTGGTTTCTTAAAGCCCAAAACTGAATTACTTATGGGCTATCTCCTAGAAAATAGTTTTCACTTGATGTAAAATAGATCTAAATCATCCACTTTGAACTTGAAGTAGGCGTATATATACAAATAGATTTTCCTTATAAGCTCTGTTGTTAAGTATTTTCACAACATTCTAAATTTCATTCATATGCTATTGTTCTCTTAAGGGCACTCTAAGGTTACATTTATCATATATTGAAAGAACCTAGCTTGGTTTGCTTATTATAAGCACATAGAGATGGGTAGAGAGTGGCATGATCTTTTTGATTTACGAATGTTAAGACAAACATAAAACACATAGAGAGACGCTTATAGGGTTTATTAAATACAAAAACAACAACGGGAGCTCAGGATTGACCTTTTATTCAGGTTATGTTTTATTTCTAGTTAAGCAATGAGATATTAGGACCGACCTAAAACATCCAATGATGGTCCTATACTCGTGCCCCAGATGTGGCCAAAACCCGGTTCTTACGGTTTTCAGTCAAAGTCAAAGAACGGGTCCCGGTTAAAACCGGTTCGATTTTTTCGGATCCGGGGTCTAAAAAACCGGAACCGGTATAACCGGTTCCGGTTCGGTTCCTAAACCGGTTCCAATTTAAAACCGGTCAAACCGGTTCCCAAAAACCGGTCGGCCAAATTGTTAACAGTAGGCATGCAAATGGGTAGATTCAGGGTTTTTTTTTTCTTTCGCATTTTCTGCACAATAAACTTAATAAACTTCGACTTTTATTCAATAAACTCATAAACGACACATATAAAGTACTTGAATCACAAATCTAATACACTACATTTTAACTATTATTTATCATCGGTTTCATCTTCGTCTTCATCTTCAACTTCGGCGGTGTCCCTAGCGGCGCTTGTAGCTTCATTGAAAGCGACTTCTTCTTCGGAAAGATTGATTACATAACCCTCTTCCACCTCGACCTCTTGTAATTGTTTTTCGTATTCCATTGGTTCTTTAAGTATTGAAACGTGTTGTATACATTCATTCCCATCTAAATAATCCTTCAAGCAAATATATATCTCAAAAGATAAAGGTGTCAGTCTTATTATCTTACCGATAATATCCTTCCACTATTAGAAAAAGCGGATTCCGAAGCAACGGTAGAAACTTGTACGCTTAGTAAATACCGGGCCACTGCGGCTAGAACAGGAAATTGAGGTTCCCTTTGTTTCAACCAATTCAAAACATCAAAATTCTTGAACTCTTCGGGTGTGATAGTATTTAACCAATCGGTTCCCGTATATCTCCCATATTCGTTGCTCGATAAATTCTCACTCCTAGCCCGTTTATCGTTTTCTTGTCTTAAATTTGAAAATAAGTCCAAATCCAGATCCACGGTTGAAGCCGAAGTCCAAATCATCGAAGCCGAACTCATTCCCACATTTGGCTATTAAACGAAAATAAGTCCAAAACTACTACTGTCTCGTTTTTAACTAATAGCCGTTGGAACAGGTTTTTCCAAACCGGTTAGGAAAAACCGGTTCGAACGGTAAAAATTGAGAACCGGTTAGGAACACTCGGGTTTTGTAAGAACTGGACCGGTTCTTGGAAAAACCGGTTTTAGTTTCGGTTTCGATTCCGGAACCGGTTTGGACGGCCACCTCTTCACCTCCCAATTCCTTCTCAACCATCTTCACCGCTAAGTCTGGTTCTATTAATCTCATCGCATAAAACGAAGGAGAAAAGAAACCACACCCAATTACCCGGCTCGCACATATATGATTCTTTCATCCAAGCACCTTCTTTGGTTATGCAGAGATGGTTATCATCGTTAACGTTCAGATTATACTTTGTTCCTTCACAGCAACTCTTGTTACCACTTTACAAGAACTGGAAGGATCATGTCTCATCCCAAAATAAAGATGTGTCACGCGTTAAGAGCCAAAGTTGCAACCTTATAGAAGAGCACACACAGCTCACCAAAGTTGCAACCTTGTATAGTAGCATAGAAGAGCACACATATCGTTTAATTATGCAACTGTTTACGTATACACAAAGGATGAGGAAGTACAATGACACACTCTGTACAGCTCGTGAAACCAAGTATCAAATAATCGAAGTTTATATCAAATATTTTTTCAGTTGATCCGAGTAGCTTGCCGTCTTGCCAATAGATAATAGCTTGATATATATAGAGGCATGCACATCCGGTGGACAATCATGGTGAAAAGAAGGCAAAGAGGGGGATTAAGATTTTGTGTAACATACCGTCCTTTTTTTTAAACAAGAAAAATACCGTTCTAAATATGCATAATTATTTATTTAAACATCTACCATGTTAATGTAGCCATGCATATATATGGTTCACGGTTGTTGTGTGAGTACGTACGTATTTTAAAGTGTAGATACATCTAGATATATATGATCGCTCTATGTACATTTTTGCTTTTGCCACATACACGCGACTAGAAGATACAAACTTTTTCTCCCTAAATATCATAGTCAATCATTATCCGGAACTTTAGGTAAAAAGTTTAATTTTCAATTGAAAAAAAGTGGTTCACAGACTTTTACATAAATTCAATTTTCTAAGAGATGATATACAAACTATATATCGACATATACCCTTTTTTGGACCAATCGATCAGCTTATTAAATTCGACATATACCCTTTTTTCATACATATGGCTCAAATTTCTTCCTAATAAAGTTCGAGTTTGGTTCACATTTTATAGTCGTTCTTTTCCATTAGCTTTTTTTCGACGTGGTCAATTTATGCGTGCATGATATTGTGTCGATAACTCGATAAGGCTAAACTATAAATAAGGACAATATATGGTCCCATGTCAAACTCGTGGATGGATTAATAAGTACTACTAAGAGACATGTTACATTTATAAATTACAAGGCTAGTTTTTTTTTTTTTTTTTTTTTTTTTTTTTTCTCTTCTCTTCTCTTAACAGCGATTTTATTAAAAAAACACTAACAAAGAGCTAGAAAAAATAATTACAAACTGAAAAGACTACAATTTTGCATCCAAGTTACTAAGTTGAATTTAAAAAAGACTTGCAAGCTATTTCGAAATTAGAGCACAAATGGCATATTGTAGAAACATGTTACTTTTTTATTTCTATTTTTGGTGTATGTTTACTTTAACTTGTCATTAGAGCACATGGTATCGTGTGCAATAACTAGGGCCGTCTCATGAGTTTTGGTGGCCTTGTGCCGCAATTACAATATATGCCCTTTTTATACACAACAGAATATATGTAGAAAACTTCAATTACAGCTAGGTGCAAATAAACCTGAAGTGGCCATGTCAACCTCCTGAGAAGGGAAATCTTTACCCGGTTTGAATATGAGTTCAAACCCCGTAAATTAGTCGAGCCAAAAGATCGAAAACTATGGTAAAAAAAAAAGTTGTGGCCAAAATAGGATTTTTTTAAGAAACAAGAAGCATAAGGTACTCTAATAATTGTTTACTTGTTTGCTTATTTTTATTCGGATTAAAACTTATGTCCCAATTATTTCAAACAAATTTATATGGCATCAATTGACTTTAACTTAAAAATCCTAATTAACTACTAGTTGTCCTTAGAGATTGAACAACTAAAATAATAATAATAATAATAATAATAATAATAATAATAATAATAATAATAATAATAATAATAATAATAATAATAATAAAGTAAGACATAAAGAGTTATTGAACAAATAAAATAATCAAATGACTCAAGCGATAATTGTCAAAGTGATTTATCTGTTTTCTCATGCTTGGTAACTAAAATCCAATGCTACTTGAAAAAAATAGCAAAAGAAAAACGTATATTGAATGATGGTTGACCACGTGAGTCTAAGTTGTATAATTTAAATGGGCTCTCTTACTCATATATAACATTCATTCAGTAAAGCATTAAACCATTAAAGTGATAAATATTTGTATTTTACCGTATAAAACTATGTGTATACAAGTAGGTACGGTATAATGTGGAGGCCCTTATATTTCATGGGCCATGTGCAGTCGCCCCTGCTGCACACCCCTACACCCGGGCTAAGCAATAACACGCCAAACGTAGCCATCTTGAAATGATGGCGCGCCAAAGTGCATACCGGGCAACACGTCAAATTATGTGTCATCTTGTAAGACAGTTTTGGAGTTTATAGAAATCAAACTAACATATGATTTGTAGGCTAAAAATGGTCGACCGAAGAACATATGTTTTTCTTTTTCTTTTCTTTTTGTTGAAAGAAAAGAAGATGTGATTCTGAATATAATGCAATGCGAATGACATCAATAAAATTTGAAGTTCTTTTGGTCATGCACTTTTTTTATGACATTTTTATTAAAATTAACTAGCAAGCAACTAGAGAGATAAAACAAAACAAAACTACAAGGCATTTTCATCATGCGCACGCTATAAAATTACTAATTATTGAACGGGAACCTTTAATCTAATAAGTTTGTATAATTATTGACTTTTCATTTTATTAAATTTGGTTGATTACAATTTTTAGCAACATAAATAATCTAGAAAAGACAAGACGAATATGTTTTCAATCATGAATCATGCATATAATCACGGATCATAATGAGTTCATTCACGTGCTGTAAAGCTTGATCGAGCTCACATATATATTTTTCTTGATGCCCGGTATTGATTCGACATAAGAGATTATTTTTGCATGATGAATAAAAATGAAATTGAAGAACTTGTATTTCAAACAGTCAAACTTGAGAGGAAGTCAAAAGTGACCACTCATCTTTCTTACTATCTATAATGGAGAAATGATCAATATTGAAAAGTGAAAAAAGTTAATTTTGTCAAACGTTAGAAACTATTAGAAACTATTAACACACTATTAATATTTTAGGAAGTCCTTGCGTTATTTTCGGAAAGCATGTGCAAAGTTAGAAACTATTAACACACTATTAATACACATAAAAAACCGGGTCGATCCGGGTTGCTTCAAACCCGGTGGGTTGACCCGTTTAATTTGACCAATTTTTTCGACCCAACCCGGCGGGTTGACCGGATTAATTTGACCCGTCTTTTCGACCGGAACGGTTCAACCGGTTGAACCGCCCGTGTCGAAACGGGTTTCAAAACATTATATTTAATCCCCAAATCCTCACACTTCTATTATTTTTTCGTTTATTACCTATAGATTTTTTTTTATCCTTACAACTATATACCGCTATAAATTCCGTTGTTATGCACGGATACTCGTCTAGTTATATAACAAAATGACTAACTCTTGGGGTTTAAAAGTAATATATATTGCTTTCACGTACCCAAAGTTCAACGTATGTAAATCTACAGTAGTATGATAATAACATTGTACCTTTAGATAAACCTATAGATAAGGATACTTATAAACGCTTTTTGCCGACTATCTTTCATGTTAACTTTTTTAAGACAATATAAGAAAAGAAAATGGACCCATTACTTTAAACCTTTGCTCACATTTTCAGTGACTTATACTCCCATTCATGCATGCTAGTCAAATTGTGAGGGTTGAAAATCTGCATGTACGTTTATTCTTCAAAGGGACTTGAAGACTCGGTGATACAGACCTGTTTGCAAGTTCTAATGTGGAATTTAAACAAAAGGATATATCATAGTGCGATTTCGTGAACTTAATTCAAAAACATCAACGTGCATATCGATTCATTCATAATGCCGTATACACATACACGTAAGAAATAAAGAAACCGTTCAACCGGTCGACGATGATCATATCCGATCACTAGCATCTCTGGAAAATAGGTCTCTTGAAGGTAGTTATTGCAACGATACTCGATCAAAAGGTGGACAATTGTGGTGAAAACAAGGCAAAGAGGGAGATATGATCTATGTACATTTTTTCTTTTGCCATATACACGTAAGAAGATACCAAACTTATTCCTCTTTTTCACCCTAAAGACATAGAAACAAATCCTCCTCATAGATCATAATTAATCATTATCGGGACCTTTAGGAGCAGCAGACTTTTTACGTAAATCTAATCAATTTTGGACTAATCATGTTATTCAAATTCGACATACCTTGTGTTTTTCATACACATGGTTCAAATTTCTTCCTAATAAATTCGACTTTGGTTCACATTCCATAATCGTTCTTCTCCATTGGCTTTTGTCGACGTGGGTCAAATTGCGCATGATCTTGTGTTGATAAGGCTAAACTATAAATAATGACAATATAATGTACTCCCATGTCAAACTCGTGGATGGATTAATAAGTACTACTAAAAGACGATATACAAACTATAACCAAATATCGACATTTACAAATTACAAGTTATATAGAAATTAGAGCACAAAAGACATATTTATAGAAACATGTTACTTTTTAATTCTATTTTTTATGTATGTTTTAATTGTTGTCATTATATGTCAAACTGACAAGTAACTTTAATTTAAGATTCAATTTGATCCTCAATTGTTTAGGATAAATAAAAAAGATTGGTATCAAATTCAAGAGCTATTTCATTGAAAGCGCTCACTAGTTAATCTATACCTTTTGGAGTTGCAAAGTATAAAGTTACAGTACTATGAATACTTTTTGCTCACTATCTTTCATGTTAACTTTTTGTAGGACAAATTGTGACTCATAGGGTGTGTTTGGGGAGGGGTTTATGGGGCTTGAGCTTCTAAAATAAGCCGGCTTATAAAATTAGTCTCGTTTGTCATGCGAGCTTATGAAATCATAAGTCCCTAAAATGGGCTTAAAACTTTAGCCCCATAAAAAGGGCTAAAAACTTTAGCCCGAGGATTATGAACCATAAATTACATATTTACCCATAAAAATATCTAACATATACAATAAAACTCATTTAATTATAACCTTTTTAGTAAATTTGCATTAATAAGCCCCAGCCTCAGCTCATTTGTCAAACAAGTCTACAAAAATATAAATTTCACCTTCGGCTTATAATAAACGCCCTAGCTCCAGCTTCAGCCCCAGCCCCAGCCCCAGCTCCAGCTCCAGCTCCAGCCCATTGCGCCAAACATACCCATACTCCCATGTTAAATTGTGAGGGTTGCAAAATCTACATGTTTATTCTTCAAAGGGACTTAAAGAGTTAAAGACTCAACCGTTGAATATAGTTGTATTAAATGCTTATAACAACTCAAAGACTTAATCGCTTGAATATAATTGCACAATGATGATAATAGAAACTACTAATCAAAGTGAAAGTTGAACTTATCTTAAGTTTAACA
The DNA here is from genome assembly GCA_019973895.1 of Chrysanthemum seticuspe. Lineage (NCBI taxonomy): Eukaryota > Viridiplantae > Streptophyta > Magnoliopsida > Asterales > Asteraceae > Chrysanthemum > Chrysanthemum seticuspe. The sequence continues at coordinate 8,182,478 of BPTQ01000006.1, read as the reverse complement.
CATTAACAAACTGAAAAGGATACATGTGTAACAACTCATTATGCGCCTTGTGTCATAATTGTACGTAAAACAGAACATATATACACTAAATGTTTGGACGTATATAGAAAATTTCACTAAGGATGTGTTTGGTATGGGGTGTCAGAATCAAGTTATGCCTATCATAGTCATTGTTATTGTTTGGTTGATAAATTTTTAATGATTATTAGATAATGAAACTCATAGAATCATAGTAGGGAGAGAAGCATGATTTTATTAAAGTGTGGGCAATATATCTTGTCCTTTTCTGGTCCCACTTTTTCTACCTCACGTTCTTTTAAATTTTTAAGTTAAACCTTAGAGCATCCGGTGTCCACCTTGTTGTGGCTCGCCGTGCCAAGCTGGCACTTCGTTGTGGCTCGCTGTGACACCGGCTGAGCTTGTCGTCCTTCTTCATAATAGCCCTCGTTGTCTGCACGGCGAGGGTTTTTTTTTTAACATACATATTTAAAAGTGTAAAAACAAAACATATAAAAACATAAAATTTAACACACAAATTACATTAAACATTTAAGTTAAAACACGAATTACACTAAAAATTAAAGTGATAACACTAAATACATAGTACGCTTAATACAAACTACCACGAAATTGATGAAAATAAAACTACAAATTAAGAAAAGGAAACATCTGAGTTATAACCCTCCTCACTAGAAGAAGATCTAAACTCGCCAGCATAATATTTTCCTTCCATAATGTCAAACCAGCTCTGCCTAAGATATTCTGCATCCCTGGCTTCCTGTTTCAAACGAGCAGCCTCCTCATGTGCCCCGTTTTCTCGTATCTCTCTAAGATTTTCCTCGTCTTGCTCAAGTTCACGAAGATAAGCCTCAGTAAACCCAAACGGATTGTTTTGGAGGTCCACCCGTGGAGTGTTAACATGTGGATTGTTAACCGGTGGAGTGTTTTACAAATACATTTTCCGGTTGGAATACCGGAAAGACTTCTTCTGGTGGAGTGTGATAAACTTCATCTTCTGGTGGAAAGGTAGTTTCTGGCACTTGTTGTGGACTAAGGAATTGTTGAGAAAAGACTTTGCGAGACATTGTTGAAAATATGTGTGTCAGTTGTGCGTATGAGTTGTGTGTGATAAACAACTTTGGTGGAGTTGTATATATAGGCAGATTTGATTTTGAATTTGAATTTGAATCATCCCGCTCCAATTTGAAATTAAATTGTCCCGCTCGTATTTGAATTTTGAATTTGGTTATCCCGCTCGAACTGTGCCGTTTAAGAAAGAAGGGGGTGTTTTGATTTTTTTTTAATTCAAAAGTGTAAAACTAATACATTTCGTATGTTTAAATTTGAAAGTGCGTACGTTTTTTTACCGTATCTTTATTTATGTTTCGTATGTTTTTTATTGTGTTGTATTGTATTTTTTTTTTAATTAAATGAATTTAGTTTATTTGGAAATTTAAATAAAAAAAATAAAGTTGTAAATGGTGGGCCTCAAATGAGTAAGTTGAGGTTAGTTATGAGTGAGAGGTGTTAGTTGTGGGAGTTTGTTATAGTGATGTGGCACCCCGTGAGCCCGGAATAAGTAAGTTACCCTTGTCATGGCATCTAGTGCACTTAAATTCAATGACTTTTTTATATATGTTTTTTTGTTGTAGTGGACCCCTTTTATAAGTGATAGCCATATTTTAAAACAGACACCAAACAAAAAAAATGACATTCATATACACAATATGATATCACCCACCAATCTAAACCATATCTATACTGATTCCAAATAGCAAAACAAACGCACCCTAATACCATAATTAGGCTAAAATTGTTATAAACACCAATATATTTTGCTGTAATCATATCAATGAATTGTGTTAAAAATGATATAACCAATACCACTAATCAAATTCAAATATAGTACGTGCTAATCCACTTGATACTTTTCGCCCGGTCACCTCTTCTCGATTAGTTAGTAAAGCGGTTATTCAACTAAGACCTATACACAAAGAATGAATACGTAAAATGACAAACACTTTGTACAACTCGCGAACTTTACATGTGATGAGTGCTTATTCACTCATCATTTTTACCCAACTATGACTACAAAAACGACTAAAAACACCCAAATATGATCAAAATGTGTCAAAAATATCCTCGGAGTGTGTTTTATGTCTTTCAGGTACGAAAGGATTGAAAACAGAGCGAAAACGGACTAAATCGAGCTGAAACTGGAAAACGTGCTGAAACAGACGGAGCCAGCAATGGATTTTCTACATATTCAGAGCCCGGGATGCGTTTTTGAGAGTGATGAGGGGGAAACAATCTTGAAACCTTCCCCGAAACCCAAAAATTCCAAATTACCCTTCACCCGAACCCAAATTGCCATTTTACCCTCAAAACCGTTTTTCTCTTAAAACTATTATTTTTAACCATTTTTATTTTTTATTTTACAACAATTATCTTTTTTAGTAAAACCAATTCTTTTTACTTTTCTTTAAAAAAAAAAAAAAAAAAAAAAAAAAAAACGTTTTTGTACAAAACCAAAATATATTTTACAAAAACCCTTTACAAAACTATAAACAACCCGACCCAGCCTTTTTCTTTTCCCCCTTTCCCTCTCTTTTTCCCTCTCCCCATAAACCCTAACCTGCTTCACCTTTCCCTCCTACCCAGAACATCACATCTTTACCCAAAATCCCCAAACCCCAAACACTCAACCTCACCCTTAATCCCTTTTACCCAGTCCACACCAAAACCCAAACCCCACTTTCCCCCTCATCCCAATGGCCAAGTCACCAATCTCTGTTTCAAAAGCACCAAGGGACGACCAGGATTAAGCCATTATACCTAACTCCATTCAATGGTCAAGATTGAAGCAGGAAAGCACAAAGCTCCCTTTTAGCTGATTTCTCTCACTAAAGAAGCACAAGAGGAGAAGGATTGAAGATCAAGTAGTAGTATAAAACGAGTGTAGAAACCCGCGCGATGCAGCGGGATTGCTTTTGTAGACGTGAATTTGGAACTGATGAATGACCGGAAAATTTGTTTGTCTATTTTCGTGGCTATAAAGGACTTACTTTGTAACGACACTTAAACCTTAGGGACTACTTTTGTCAAATTGCTATAGATAGTTATTAATTCTACAGGACTTACTTTGCAACGACACTTAAACCTTAGGGACTATTTTTGCCAAATTGCTATAGATAACAATTAATGCTAAAGGACTTACTGCGCGACGACACTTAAACCTCAGGGGCTATTTTTGCCAACTTGCGAAAGTTAGCAATTAATGTTTTGACACATGGCATGTGAAGAGAGCATGTCTTGCTCTATAGTATATATGATAATGATAATGAGAACTCTTGTAGCCATTGAAAGGCACCCCTAGTTTTTAAAAAAAAAAATCAGTTTTCTTGTATTTCAGTTCTATTGTAATTTCTTTTTTTTAAATAAATGAAAGTACTTTTTTCTTCAGTTTCATGTTTTGTTAAATAGTTGTCTAAGCTTATTGAAAAGTTGTTAAAAGGTTTAAGTTCAATTTAATCTCAGAAAAGTGGTCAGCTTGAGTCTTTACAAAAGTTAAAGGGGAGTTTGTTTGTTGCTAGAAAATGGTCAAATACTTGTTTCTACCCGTTTGACTTTGCAAGTCAAATTACTTTGAACTAGTTTAGAAGGGTTTTAATGTTTAGAAGTAGTTTCATTAAAATTATATCAAGTTTGTTTCACAAAAAAAAAAAAAAAAAAAAAAAAAAAAAAAAAAAAAAGGAAGAAGGGGAGACTGTTTGCTGTACTGAATCAGAACTCAGAACAGCAGCCCACTGCTGTTGTTCATAAGCTTAATTGGTTGCTTGATTGAAGTTCTAAAGGTGTTAAATTTGCTTTTCTTGAATCCTTAGGTCCCCAACTCAGTTTGCAACTAAATGTCTTTTAGCATAGTTTAGATGAGATTTAAAATCTCCCTTTTCAATTTTTTTTTTACATCAGCACACCAAACACTCCAAGTTCCAGCTGATCTTGGCTGAACTTTAAGCTTTAAACAGCTTCTAATTGGTCTCTTAGTGTTATTTTTAACCTCTTTTGCAGCTTAACTTTGATTGTGCAGCTTTTATTGCTTGAAGGAACTTCCTCCTAGCTTATATTTAAGCTCAAATAGACTCCATATGTTGTTCTGCAGACCTGCACATCAATCTCACAGGTCACTTTTGTACTTTGTTTAGCTTATTGGTAGTGCAGTTAGCTTATTTAAGTAGGTTAGATATTAGTAATTCATTTAGATTAGTTTAAGTTGAATTCATTGTTAGCTTGTTAGTGCTTGTTACCCCCTTTGTTGCTTGTTCTCCACATCTGTTAGCTTAGAACTCCTTGGACTAGCCAACTCAAACTTTGCTTATTCCCTCATTTAGGTAGCTAATTCAGTGTTAGCTTGTTAGATTTACAGTGCTTATTGGATATCAAATAGGAGTGCTTATTTAAAAAGCTTTTCTTAGTCCTTTCTTTGTTTAAGTAAGCTGAAGGGGGTGTTTGGTTATGTTTTGTTCACTGTTGAAATAAGCTGTTTCAAACAGCTTGTTTCAAGCTTTTCAAAGAGTTTGTTTTAAAAATAAAACCTTTATTTTGATCTTATAAATTAGTTTCAAAAAGAAGATTTGAGAAAAAAAAATATTTGCAAAAAAAGGTCACCTGTGGAATTCTCTCCTCACTCAGAAACCAAACACAAAACTCTCTTTACCAACTGCCCTTGGGACTTGTCTCGTTATTTTCATGCACAATTAAATACTTAACTACACCTTGGCAGTTTAGCTTATAAGTTATCCTTAGCTTATTTCTGACTTATTTTCAACAGCAACCTCAACTTTTTATAATTTTCATAGGATCAGTAGTATTTAAGTAATTTTTAGGACTTTTCTCAGAATTTTGAAAAATCATTTAGTATTTTTTATAATTTAATTTACTTTTTATCTTAATTAATTCATAGAAAATAATTTAAAAGTCAAAAAAATACCCGGTCTTTTTCTAAAATTATTTTTAGTCAATTAGAACGTAAGAAAATTGATTTCACACCCGTAGCCCTTAAATTGAAAAATTTTTTACGTTTTTGGCTCGGGTGGTTGCCGGTTTTTACGTTTTGTAGTTTTAGCACCCTAGGACTTAGTTTAGCTTCGTTTTATCATTCCTTAGGTTTAGTAATAGTTAATTTGTAGTTTATTAGGGTTCCCTTGCCTTAATTACTTTCCCGTTAATTAATTTGTAAAAAAACGTAATTAAGCTCAAACAAATCATTAAAAACCAATTCAAGTTCAAATCACGAAACTCAACGAATCCTTCAATTTCACACCTCGTTGGGACACGACCCGGGAAATCACTTTTCCGGTATCACTTTTATCACACCCGTAAGGTTTGGTACGTTAACCCTTTTCCTAAAAGGTTAATTTTCCGAATTTTACGGTTAATTTGATATATATTGATATTGTGTTTTTCACCACTCACAACAAACGAATCAACATGAAAGTAGAGTATAAATGTACCGAATCTGATTTCATATATTTTTAGTGCATCTATGTACGTAGCTTATTAAATTTACTACGAACTCATGTTGCCGATTCCTAAATATAGATGTTGTTGGTGATTTTAGTGTCATCATTTATATTTTATAAAATTGTGATTTACTTGAATATCAAGGGCTTAATCAGGTTCAACTTACAATCGATTTAGGAGGTGCGGAGTGCACACTCGTTCTAGTTAGCTTGATGTCGCCACGAACAAAGAGCGGAGGTCAAGGGGGTCGCGCCCCCTTGCGGGGTCAAGGGGCAGAGCCCCTTTCTGGGGTCCCACCAAAAGTGGCCTCTTTTCCTCAAACGTTGCAACCCTTCCCGCCAACAGTTTTTAACCGATTTTAACTAATTTTCGGTTATGGTTTCTCATTATTTTTTGATCTCTTACAGAACATAACAGACATGACAACTTTCAGTGTTGATTTCTCGTGTCTTAGAAACAAAGTGTTGTTCTCTGTCTTATCTAAATGAGGATTTCGTGATACCCAAGGCATATGTAGCCACCTGTAAAATTTCACTATCATCAACTTTCATATTAATAAACTAGATTGTTTATCAAAACTTATTTGAGCTAAGTTGAGCATTTTAGCATGTACGTTTCATTTTATTGCATAAAAATTTATGCATCTCCGAGTAGTCTTATTTAATCATGCCCGATATTTACTGATAGCTAAATCAGTCTCACAAGAAATTTTCTTGTCTTACGAGCTGCACGCGTACCGACACTCAATTAGTTATGGCTAAAGTCAAATAAATATTTTTACGAGTTAGAATTAATATTTTATTTTTTTACCTTTATAAAAAACATGCTAAAAATTATATATTACACATTTGGTCAAAAGCATCAAACCGGGACACCGTGACCCACGTTTAAGCTCAAACGGGACACGAAATACATAACGAAAATTTGAGATAATCTTACACGTTACCACCCAAATTACAACTCATAGTGTCACATGTTATATTAAAAAGATGTGAAAATGCTACCTTACACATTATGAACTAACTAATAGCATATAATATCCATACACCTTGTAAATCACTAGACTATTGGACCTAAATGGGATTCTTTTTCTTTCCTTGTAACCGAACATATCTACACAATATACACACATCTCTTCAAAATATTACAAACACATTGACTTTTAAACAAGCTTAGTACACATATTAACCAACATGTAACCAAGCATTATGACACATTTTTCTTCCGTTTTGTCCTTGGCTGCCGTATACCTCACAAATACCACAACCCATTTGCTTGTTTCCCCTTAATACTACCTAGAGTCAAGTGTAATCAAGTTGCATGTATCAAGGCTCACATAAACTCTTGGTCATTAACCAAAAGTCCTTCTCCTCTTCCTTCTTAAAAACCAACGAGCCACAAGACTCATCACACATTTCACTTGCAAAAATC